>JBBPRO010000174.1:0-24679 GCA_038093055.1 Boletus mariae | reverse complement strand
AGATCTGGTACCAAACATCTGGGAGTGCAGTTTCGCTCATTTTTACGCTCCAGGCTCTGATAACCTTCGTCTGGTCAGTAAACCACCATTCGCGACTGGCAATGCTTCATTGCAGATAAGTATGAGCTGATTTCCTATTTCCCGAATATCGAGCTCCATTGGCTAGCGATGAATTTCCTCTTGAGACATGATACAGACAGTCCTAAGCTTGATAAAAAGAAAACACTTTCCGCCGCTCTAATGAGTTTCAACCCACTGCGCCTAGGTTCCCTTCTCCATCGTATAGACCGCAGTGATGTTGCTCTGTTCCGCTTGTGAAGATATTTCCCTGTCTTGCGTCGCATTATTATGCTATATCGCATGACCTTCACCTATTTTGCATTCTTGTGCACTGGTAAATCACGCCGTCTATAACTTATGGGGCACGCTACATCCGTGGCAATACCCGCTACGGGGATGCCCGGCATGTTGACCTGGCCATTCAGTGTTGGTGACCAGCTGTCTAAAGGACTCGAGAGCTTTGAGCACAGCACAGCCCGGTTAACCGGCGTCAGCTAACGATTATTAGCCGGTGGAAAGCTGAAACTGCGTCAACTCTACACGGCGGTGGGACCACGCGAGGCAATTGAACCAATCGTGTCGACCGCAGATACTTATCACTTCCCGTACACCCTTCTCCGTTCACTCTAAGAAGATTTCATCTCTATTGACGCATTCAAAAACGGTGACTACTGATCTATCTCCACCAATGGCAGCGCTACGATTCCGAGTCACCACACGTAACCTCTCGTAACCGTGAACAGCCTTTCAGCCGACTTAAGCGTTCGTTTCAGCTAACCGTACGCTAGCTCCCAATGACTAACCGGAAGTCGAGGCCGGCACAAAGTGATAAGTATATATCAACTGCCATGCAAGCCGTCCGAGTCACCCGCCATGGACTCGGAAAAGCTCCATGTCCAAGAGACCACCCAGGACGCGCTCCCCCCAGTGTCCTTCTTCGAGCTCTTCCGGTAAGTCTTGCACTCACCTCCATCACCGAGCTCATTTTTTACAGCTATTCCACTCCTTTCGAGCGGTTCATCAATGTCATCGGTATTGTTGCTGCCGCCGTCGCCGGCGCTGCCCAGGTACTCTCCTGCATCACCTTCATTCTTTAACTCACCCTCCTCTCAGCCTCTTATGTGTCTTCTCTTTGGAAATCTCACAGAATCTTTCGTCTCCTTTGGCACCACAACGAACAATTACTATCAGAACGTCAACAATGCTACCGCCTACCAGGAATTACAGGCAGCCGCCATACAGTTTCGTCATGATGCAAGTTTGGATGCCCTATACCTCGTTTGCATCGGTACCCTACCTCTATTTCTCCCTATCGTCTCACTCACCCTCCTCCAGGTATCGGCATGGGTGTCTGCACCTACATCTACATGGCCATATGGGTATATACTGGCGAAGTGAACGCGAAACGCATCCGCGAAAAGTACCTTCACGCAATCCTCCGTCAAGACATTACCTTCTTTGACTCCGTCGGCGCAGGCGAGGTCACAACACGCATACAGACCGACACACGTATGTCCCTCCCTCAGCCCTACCGTTTCTTGCTCAAAACGCTGTTTCCACAGATCTCGTACAGCAAGGTATATCCGAGAAGGTCGCTCTCGTCGTAAACTTCCTTGCCGCTTTCATCACTGGTTTCATTATTGCTTATACGCGTTGCTGGAGACTCGCTCTTGCAATGTCTTCCATCTTTCCTTGCATCGGGATCACCGGCGCTATCATGAATAAATTCATGTCAAAGTACATGGAGTCCGTATCCTTTCCTTCTCTTCCCCCTTCTCCGCTCATACACCCAATAGAATTTCGCTCAAACACGTCGCCGCCGCTGGTACAATCGCCGAGGAAGTCATCTCCACCGTACGTACCGCCCACGCCTTCGGTACCCAGAATATTCTGCGCAGCCTTTACGACGTACACATTAAACAAGCCCTTTCTGCGGATGCCGTATCAATCATATCCCAAGCTGCCGGTGCTGGTGTTTGCTTCTTTGTCGTATACTCTGCTTATGCCCTGGGTACGCATCCACGTTATTGATCCCATCTCATTACCAACCCCTTGCCAGCTTTCCAGTTCGGCACCACCTTGATCAATCAAGGTTACGGTAAGCTATGGCATCCATCATCATCAACCTCATGTCCTCATGTTCCTCCAAAGCGACCGCCGGTGATGTCGTTATTGTATCTCTCGCCATCTTGATTGGTTCCTTCTCGCTCGCCTTGTTGGCACCAGAGATACAAGGTGAGCTTCCCGCTCGTTGCTTGATTTCGTTTCTCACTTCGCCGTTTAGCCGTTACACACGGTCGAGTCGCCGCTGCAAAATTGTACGCTACCATCGATCGCATCCCAAATATCGATTCTGCCGACCCAAGCGGACTCAAACCAGAAAAGGTTGTAGGCGAAATTACTCTAGAGGATGTCAAGTTCAACTATCCTTCTCGCCCCGACGTGCCCATCGTCAAAGGCATTAATATCACCTTCACTGCCGGTCAGACCGCAGCTTTGGTCGGCGCATCCGGTTCTGGAAAATCAACCATAATATCCCTTATCGAGCGTTTCTACGATCCTCTCAGTGGCTCCGTCAGACTTGACGGTGTGGATATCCGGAACTTGAACATCAAGTGGTTGCGTTCCCAGATTGGCCTTGTTTCTCAGGAACCTACGCTGTTTGCCATGACCATCAAAGGCAACGTTGCACACGGTTTGATCAATACCCCCTTCGAACATGCTTCAGAGGAAGAAAAATTGAAGCTCATCAAGGAAGCATGCATTAAAGCCAACGCGGATGGTTTCATTACCAAGTTGCCCAACGGTTACGACACGATGGTTGGCGAGCGTGGGTTCCTTTTGTCCGGTGGTCAGAAGCAACGTATTGCTATCGCTCGGGCCATTGTGTCCGATCCTCGAATTCTTCTTCTTGACGAAGCGACTTCTGCTCTCGACACGCAGTCCGAGGGAATCGTGCAGGATGCGTTGGACAAGGCTTCTGCCGGTCGCACGACCATCACGATCGCTCACCGACTGTCTACGATCAAGGATGCTGATTGCATTTACGTCATGGGAGAGGGCCTGATATTGGAGAAAGGGACACACATGGAGCTTCTGGCCGACGAAAACAGCGCCTATTCACGTCTCGTCCAAGCGCAGAAACTTCGCGAAAACAAGGAGATGGAGGATACCATTAGCACTGCAGCCGTCAGTGTTGAAGTAGACATGGAGGAGGCCGCGGAAAAGCCACTTTCGCTTGATCGCAAGGAAACTCTTCGTTCCATTGCTTCCGATCTCGCTCAGCAAAGGAATGATGAAAGAAAGGAAAAGGAGGTCGACGAAACCAAGTACGGCTTGCCTTACCTCTTCGTACGGATTGGAAAGCTTCACCGTGCAGAATTGTGGAGGTATGCTGTTGGCTCGGCTTTTGCTGTCGGTGAGTTCGCTCCTTCGTACACTCATCGACCGAGAAAATGAACGTTTTGGATAGTGACGGGAATGGTCTACCCAGTATTCGGCATTGTTTATGGCAAGTTTGCTTGCCTCGATCGCGTTTCATCATCATACTCAACATCATTAGGTCAGGGCATTTCTGGCTTTTCCGAACTCGACCCTTCTATCCGACAAGCCGACGGGAACAGGAACGCATTATGGTAAGAGAGGTACTCTCATAGGTTGACTTGTCTAAACTTGGCCAAGGTTCTTCATCATTGCTATCCTTTCAGCGCTTGCCATCGGTTTCCAGAATTACTTCTTCGCATCCTCAGCTGCTATCCTGACGGCTAATTTGCGTTCGCTCAGCTTCAAGGCCATCATTAGGCAAGATAGTAAGTCTGTTTTGTGCATCATGTTGGTCGCTACATATCACCATCAACAGTTGAATATTTCGACAAGGGTGAAAATAGCGTAAGTCTTGTTTGGGTCACTTCGTCAGCCAATCTCGACTGTGTTTATGTAGACTGGTGTTCTTACCGCCAATTTGAGTGAGAATCCGCAAAAAATCAATGGTTTGGCTGGAATCACCCTCGGAGCGTGAGTACAGCCCCTACATTGACTGAGGCTCTTTAATGGGCATCCAGTATTGTGCAGTCTATTTTCACTGTGGTCGGCGGATCGATCATTGGGTTGGTTTACGCCTACAAGCCCACTTTGGTCGGTATGGGTGCGTGATCCCGTCTCGCTATGAGTGTCGTTCATGACCTCCAATATCCATGTAGCTTGCATCCCTTTCCTTGTCTCGCCCGGTTTTATTCGCTTGGTGAGTTTGGTGTTGCTGGGTCTTTTCTTCTTCTGAACGACCACGAAGCGCGTCGTCGTCCTGAAAGATCAAACAAACAAAGCCACCCACGAGAGTTCGGCTCACTTAGCCTGCGAAGCTGCTGCCTCCATCCGCACAGTTGCCTCCCTCACTCGCGAGGAAGACTGTTTGAAACTTTACAGCGAAAGTCTAGAAGGACCCCTTAGACAATCAAACAGGACTGCAAGGTGGGGCCACTTGCTGTATGCATTTTCTCAATCAGTATCCTTCTACGTGATCGCCCTCGTATTCTGGTATGGCTCACAACTCGTCTCCCGCTTGGAGCTCAGCCAACATGCCTTTTTCGTGTCCCTCATGGTGCGTTGCTTGCGTTCTAATCGTCCCGATCACTAAGCACCCTCCTGTAGAGCACAACATTTGGAGCGATGCAGGCAGGCAACGTCTTTTCCTTTGTGCCTGACATCTCTTCCGCTCGCAGCGCTGGAGCCGCCATTATCAAATTGGTTGACTCCACTCCGGAGATCGACGCCGAGTCAACCGAGGGCAAGACGTTTGAGGGAGAGGTAGTTCGAGGCCAGATTCGGGTTGAGAACGTGCACTTCCGATATCCGACACGACCAGACGTTCGCGTCCTGCGCAATCTTTCTTTCACAGTCGAACCCGGTACATACGTCGCTCTCGTCGGGGCCAGTGGCTGTGGTAAAAGCACAGTGTACGTCCGATTGAGAACCACTGCTTGATCGTTTCTTTGATCATTTCCGCAGTATTCAAATGATCGAACGGTTCTATAACCCTCTAGCTGGTCAAGTTCTCCTCGATGGCAAACCTATCAATGAGTTCAACATTCAGGAGTACCGGAAACAGATTGCACTTGTTTCCCAGGAACCGGTCAGTACATGTACTAATTTACTTTTTGCAATGACCTGAGTAGTTTCCCCTAGACTTTGTACGCTGGCACTGTCCGATTCAACATTCTTCTTGGGGCAGCCAAACCCGAATCCGAGGTCACGCAGGAAGAAATTGAAGCGGCTTGCCGTAATGCAAACATATTGGATTTCATCCAGTCCCTACCTGAGTAAGCCCATGCACATACACTCGACATCATTTATTAACGTCGTTACAGTGGCCTCGACACTCAAGTCGGTGGCAAGGGTTCACAGCTTTCTGGTGGTCAGAAACGTGAGTAGCCCATTCGCAAATACGTCTACATCTTGACTAACAGTCACCAGAACGCATTGCCATCGCTCGTGCACTCTTGCGTAATCCAAAGGTCCTCCTACTGGACGAAGCCACGTCTGCACTGGATTCCGGTTCGGAAAAGATTGTCCAAGACGCGCTGGACCGAGCTGCCAAGGGCCGCACGACAATTGCCATCGCGCACCGCCTTTCTACCATTCAAAATGCGAATTGCATGTGAGTCGTGCCATGTACCGTCTGTGTTGTACCGTCTGACGACGGTTATAGATACTTCATTAAAGAGGGTCACGTTAGCGAGGCCGGCACGCACGACGAGCTGCTGTCTTTGCGCGGTGACTATTACGAATACGTGCAATTACAGGCACTGAGCAAGAAATGAGATGCATGCGCAACGAATGCATATATGGACTTTAGGACGCTTTTAAACACCACTCCTCGATGCGTACATTGATCTTTCGTACTCTCGACACCTTTCGTTTTGGCGTGCTGTCGCGAGCGTCAGAATATTCCGATTACCAAAACGTCTGGAGACTTTCGCTCGAGTACTATCTTGGCACACATCTAACCATCCACCCTCATTTTAGAGTACGTATCCTTTTCGTACATCTCTGTTGCTGTATGTAGTCTAAATTTGAGTAGTAAACTGTGATGTCACTTCCACGCCAGTTTCTTCGTTCTTGTGAACTGTTTTCGAAGTGAACTGAACAAAAATTCGAATTCACTTCACTTCGACAGCAACACTGAGCTAACGCTTTGCACTGTCATGACGTCGGACCCCGGAAACATGCCTCCGCAACTCTCGTCGAGCGCATAGGCTGTCGTGTCACGACACTTGACAATGACAGACTTTACCCCTACTCGCAGCCTATTAAACCCCAAGTTCGAGGGCTACAAGCTCCTTCTCCTGGACCAGGCCGTTGTTGTCCACAGATATGATCTCCCGTATAAGACGACCCAAGCCTCTTCCTACGGAAAGGCTCCTCTTACATTCGAGGAAGTACAAAGCCGAATTACCCACAATCACTTTGTCCTGTCCGCGGTCGGGAGAGGTTTATATGTCGACACGAACCACCAGGTGGTCGTGGTCGATGTCGGTGATGTGAGACATTCGTTCTCCAACCTGTGATGTTACTTATGCCATGACCCTGCCTTCCGGGTAGGCTGCTAACGAGCCTTCCTTCACTCCTGTGTACGAGCTCCCCACATCCATCGCTGCTCCGCAAATCGATCTGGTACATCCCGAGTACCCGTCCGCTGCCTTCCTCGACGACCATGTCGCCTTTGTCGGTGACGGACGGGGAAATTTGTACGCCCTTGACATCCCCATCACTGGACCTGCGACTCTTCTTGCAAGCTTCGAGTTGGTGGACCAGGATACTACCGTCCCAAGATCCTCCATCCCATTCCGGGTGCACGATGTGATCAGAACTTCCGACAGTACCGCTATCGCGCTGTTGTCTTCCAGACACTATGGTACAGCCTCGGACCCATCAGCAAAACACCCTATCAAATGCCATGAATTTGACGTATGGGCTGCCCGTTTCACTCTCCCCTTTGAAATGCAGTTGGAATCTGTTGCCCTTGATATCGTCTGGCACAGACGTGGGGAAGACGTGCCCATGCTTATGACATATCACAGTGCTAGAAATGCATACCTTCTTCTCGGCAGTTCTCCTTATCGTCAAATCAGCGAACCCCACCCAGTTCATTACGACCCATCCCCCGACGAAATAGCTCCAATCCCACGTCAGGAGGACGCTTTGAATGTCGAGGGACCTCCGCAGCCTACTAAACCTTACCCTTACTCCTGGACCCAAACAGCAGACGTTGTCACCGTCGCTTTCCCCCTCCCCTCTACCACCCCAACGTCCCAGATCAGTGTCATTTTTTCCCAAAAGACGCTCACCGTCCACGTCACGATAACTTCCGTGGTAGAGGGCTTCAACATTCCCCGCTACTCGGCCAAGCATCTTTGGGACAACATCCGCCCTTCGACGAGCTTCTGGACGTGGGACCGCGAGGGCGACCACGCGTTCGGTATCCTCACCATCCATCTAGACAAGCACAACGAGGGCACCAAGTGGTCCCACGTCTTTGCCGCGTCCGGCACGTCGAGTGCTGAGGCGGACGACGTGGACGTTCCCGAGACGCTCGATCCCTCGGAGCTCTACACCGTCCGCGAAGCACTCGAAAAGTACACAACCGCGTTGAAGGAAGGGGAAGACGCCAGCGGTCTAGGTCTTGGACGTGGGCTGCCCACGCTTGCACAGGGTGAGATGGACGAGGAGGTCGATTCCTCTTTTGGAAGGCTCGCGTTTATGACTTGGGTCGGTGAGGACGGATCATGTCCAGCGTGGTCTGCTGGCCTGCCGGATTCCCCGTTTAGCGTACTCTCTACGCCGCTTCCGGGCACGGAGACAGGCCCTCTCAGTCTGGTGGTTAAGAATGGACTCGATGGCACGCGACACGTCCTCCCTGACGATTCGGCCGAGTCTGGTTGGAGGCATGAAAATACCTTTTCTGCCTTGGCCTTTGTTTTGGCGTCCAAACGTGACACGCGCTTCACATATCACTTGTCCGACATGGTGTTGGCTTTTGAAAACGGGTCGCAAGACCGGGGAGGCAATGTTTACATTTATCGCAGTTCCAGTCCAAAGGAGTTGTGGGCGAAACAGAGCGTGCTGGCTGTTGCCCAGGCTGACGCTGGCTCGCTTCTAGGAATCGGGGCCATCGCCTGTGGCAGTGAAGCTGGAAGCACGATCATATGCCTTTGCGAGAACAAGCTGGTCATTCTTCGCAATGTTCGTTGAACTAGTGGGTGAAGAGCAGATATTTCAAGCAGCTATACATGAACCACTAGTGTACAACCCGTAAGGAAGTATAAGATGTATGTTATAGAGGTTCGAAACGCTGGGTGAGGGGAATCGTGACCATTATGAGGGTAATCATGAACGATCATTTGCTACAGATGCTACAACTGGAGCTAGAAAGACTTCGAAATCGGTGGTGATGACGTCGACTGTTACAAAACCAATAGATATTAAGAAAGCGCACTGAATCCGAAAGCATGACCTGAAAGACCCATGTCAGGCCAGCCGTGGTGGGAAGATGATTAGGTGGTGGATGTGGGGAGGACAAGAACACAAGGGGGGGGACACAATGAAGTTATGCAATCAGCGGATCTTCACTGCTGTCCATAAGCCCCTCGACTTTGGTTACTGGATCCGGTTCGTCTCCCAACGGTTCCGACTGCAGTTGTTGAACGGGTATGACGCCACCATTTAACTTGAGCTGTGGAAAGGAAGATATTTCGGATGGTAGTGGCTGCTCCTTTGCATGCGAAATCATATCGGGTGGAGACTTGGGGACGTCACCATTAGTTTGGCTAAACGGGCCGTCTATGTCTTCGTCGTCAATCTCCACCAGCCGTGATTCGGAATCGACGCTTTCGCCCAAACCGTCATCAAACCCCTCCTTCATGTCTTTCTCATATGCGGCCAAATGATCTCTCAGAGATGCAGCAGGATCTACTGGCCGTCCAAGACCAAAAGTTTCAGTGAAGAATGATCGGCCAGTTTCTGTCTCTATCTCATCACCACTATCTTCTTCTTCATCTGCAGTGGCAAACATAAGCCGAGCACCCCCGTCAGCCACTATGCCGGTACTTGGACTAAAAGAAATTCCACCCGTGCTTCCCAGGACACGAGCGAAACCCGAGAATGCAGCGGACCCGAACAATGTTTGTGGTTGCGCATTCAAGTCTTCACCCCGTTGACTTCGTAGTCGCTCGCGCTCCTCCTGGGCTTCTCGTCTTGCCTTGTATGCCAGGAGCCGTGCAGGGGAATAGATCTGGTGTATGGTTTGGGGTGTATCAAAACCATATCCAGTTTTTACGCGGTCAGCAACCCAATTGTACCATTCTTGCTTCGTCTTGCCATTGAGAATCGCAATAATAAGGATTGTCATGTTGTCGCAACCGATGCCAGTCCCTGATGATGTATCAGGAGCAAGACAGTGTTCGCAGATCTCCTCGCCTATTTCGTGAAGTTCTTTCCCCTCGGAAACTCTGAGGCGGATGAAATCCACGACTTGTTGAGAGGTTAGACAATCCCAGATACCTGTGGCGAGGAATGAACACTATGAATGTCATGGATGCACATGAAAGAGACAGACCGTCACAAGCTAGGACAAGGAACTCATCCTCTGCGGTTATTTCATGGACTGTAACATCAGGGTCGGAGGTGATAACTTGCTTCTGGGGAATTAAAGAATAATTTTTCTTGAACTCAAAGTCGCCTAGTGCCCTTGACAACGCAAGGTTTCCTTGGGATGTCCTGCGTGAGCGAGATAATCGAGACAGGTCACCGGAAATACAGACCATTTACACGACCGTATTCAATATATCCGCCAGCACCAACGATACGTGCTCGCTCGGCTGTAGATGTGTGTTGATTGAAGAACGAATACGAAAAGATGGTGGAACATACTATCGTTTGTGGGTTTATGATCAAAGCTGAGAGCCTTGACATGACCTTTGACGCTGATGACGGAGCGCGAGTCACCCGCGTTTGCCTAAAAGGGGTAGTCAAAGGTAAATACGAAGGGGGTTGGTGCAGGTGACGACATACGACGTAAATTTTCTTATCATGAGTCAATAGGGCAGCAACGGCGGTGCAACCAGAGGGATCACGCGTGTGAGCTGGATCTTTAAGGTTTGATTAGCAAAGACGGCCGAGCGAAGGTGGAGCGGCGTACCAGCGAGAAGATCTTCATCGGTTCCCAGAAATGCTCTTTTCATCGCCTCATCATAACGTCTTTCGCGATAGCTTTCCTCTGACAGGAGACGCTTGTGTACATTTTTCCCAGCAAATTTAGCGACAGTGCTGCCTGAGAGGGAGTGAAAATGAAGATTGGAAACAAGTGGGAAATTTACCGCCATGGCCATCATAAACACCGAAAAACGCATTCTTTTCTTTTGTAGCACTTTCAAGCGATAAGATGGCGGCGTGGGCATCTTCCATGGCTGGATGTGCAGGGGAAAAGGGTGAGGATGTGGGCATCAAAGGGAAATCGGGGGCGACGCACTGATTCTCCAACCTTGCATCTGTGAGACGGCGTAAAAAAGGCGATCATCTTCTCCTAACTCTGATTTCTTTTCCGTGGCTGAGGGGGTGGAGGTAAATGAAGGGTACGGTGACGATGCGGTGATACTAACCGGGGGATGAGAGAGTCTGGCCCTGGAAGCGATTAAACGAAATGCGATGAATGGAAGAGGAGCCAAAAGGGAATGCGATGGGCTCACCATGTTTAAGACGTAAAAAGAGGCGAAACGAGCGGGGTCGTCGGCGGGGGTGATTGTATGCGCGTCGTCGTCGCTGCACGCAGAGTGATTCCCTATTTTGTCTTGTTTGTCTTTTTTATCTATCACTGACTATATCACTTCACTACGGTCGGCTTATCAAGTACTATGTCTGATATTCGAACGGTCTATCGCCTTCGCCTGTTACGGTCCCCCTTCATTACGACCACGGGATCTCGTGAGCTGATTGGGGTTATGCTCCGATTATAAATTGTGTCGTGTGCCCACTTTCTTGCCATGTTCCATCCCTACCTCTTCTAGTCACGTAAGCCCGTCTCTCTCTCCCTTGTCCCCGTCTTCACCTCGCAATCCAGATCTATCATGACCAACCGCCAAAGTAGGACTCGGAGCACCTCCTGCTCCTCCACCACATCGCAGTCGTCGATGGCCTCCATATATGCGCGCATAAATCAGAGCGCGCTGCTCGCAGAGCCCCAAAAGGGCCTCACCAATGTATATGGGTCGTTTACAACGACTATCCCCGCCGCTCTCTGGCTGCGGGACCACCTCTCTTTCCCGAGAAAACGCCCTGACTGTGCCTACGACACACCTCCCGATTCACCACTCTCCTTCTTTACATCCTTTCCGGGTTCTAGACGGAGCCCGTGTATCAGTCGCACCCTCTTGACTGACCCAGATTACCCCGCGCCCTCTGTGGGCTCCCCAACATCTTCCCCCCCATCTCCGGCGACAGACAGCGATGACCACGCAGTCAAACTCCATCCCGTTCTCAAAGCCGTCGAAAGAAGTTCAAGGCTTTCCCTCAGATCTATATGCTCCACATGCATGAAACAAGGCTCAAATTTTCCGCGATGCTCTCGTTGTGATGACATGTGGTGCTCTCGCGCATGTAGACTGCAAGGCGGAAAAAAGCACGTCTGCGCCATCCCCAACGTCTAGTCATCTTGCTTCAGAATCAGACATATCTATGCCCAGATCGCTAGCCTTAAAAATACTGCTTGATTCAGTTACCGATTTACTATCTCGCATCCAAACTTGTCTATGCTCAGTATGCTCAGTCCCAAAATTATGTTTTGCCATGTAGTTTTTTTTACCCAGCAAGTAAAAATGTATCCTCAGGGTTGATAACATTCACCATTGCTACGATTCACCGAATACGATTTTCGTTCCCTGTGAAGGTACGATGCCCGCCACCTTGTATTTCTTTTTCGCCTCCCACGACGGGTGCAACGGTCTGTCCTGCTTCCTCCGCAGATCACCGCCATTGCGCCGGGTTGAGCCTGAACTATGAACCCCCTCAGACGCAGGCACATTTGGTCTTGGAACGTGTTCGTGGTCATGGGTATGTGCACGAGACCTTGCTTGTGTGGGATTGGATCGTGAAGACAAATATCCCGTTCCAGATCGCCGATCAGATGGAACGGAGCCACCCAAACGGCGCCTTGACATCCCTTGTTTTTTGATGTGGTTTGCGTTTTTCCCAAACCTCTTCTCCCATATCCTAGGCGCGCTGCGAGTGAGAGCGCCGTACGCCCAGATAAACATGTCACTTACGCCCTCCGTGCCCGCTGTCCACGACGGTTCTTTTTGATTCCATCCACCAATCTCGTTTCGCTATCGCTCAACTCACTGTCTGAATCGCCTCGGGCGAACCCGACCGAAAGGGACGGGAGAAACTCGGATTGTCCCTGACCTCCATGCGGTCGGGATCTCTTGTTCCCAGTGCCATCCCCCGAAAGAACGTCATCTGAATCATGTTCAAACGTTACATCGTCATGGTCATCCACCGATGCTGACGCTGCATCTCGCCCGCTAACCGTACCCGATTCCCAACCGTCATCCATTTCCGCCATCGCTTCATCGCTACTTGTACCTTTATCTTCAGTACTTTTTTGGTCAATCGGATTCACGACAATATTATCCCTGGACAAGGGTTCTTTTTTTCCACGAACAGTCCCGGGTCGGCTTCTTTTCGTAATATTTAGCGACGATTGAGGGTCGTGTGTCGAATCCCCAACGTCTTCCGATGTGTCCAGGAACGTTCGCAGACTTTCAACGGTTGACACGACCTCGGACGCGAGGACTTTGCAACTCAGGATGCGGCTTTGCACTTTAGCCGTGAGCGTCCCTGGCGTCGTTGGAGGAGCTAGATTCGAGGCTAATTCGGCCGAAATGATTTGTATCAATGGGTGCGCGGAGATAATCTTGTTCTTCTTCAATTTGGTCGTAAGCGCCGAGTGGGCAAGTTGGTCGTAGCTGAGATGCTACAAGCTTGTTGTTGAACTCTGGATGGCAGCCGCATCCAGGTCTTCATTTGACCCACCTTCAACATATCTATTTGAGCCTCCAGATCCTTTATCAGGTCGCTCTCTGGATCCTTGCGCCTGATTGCAATAGAAATCAGGATTTGTGTCTACAACGCCGAGCTTACGTGTATTCACCGAGCATCCTTCAATTTCTTCAATGTCTTTTGAACCTCGAAAGTCTTCGCCTTCTTGACAACTTTACGAAGTTCCCCGAGAGCACGGTGCTTGAGAACGGAGAGTTTTCATTAACTGTTCTATGAGTTAGCGCAAAAGACGTGCCAGTTTTCGGCGCAGTTTGTCCTCCTAGTGCACATCGTTAGTGTAGGAGACATTGAATGGGATCAAAGCACCTGTGATTCCTCGTCATCCCGTCTTTTTCGCTTTACACCGCGGATGTTCTGCTCGGACAAGGGCATGATGACTGTTGCTAGCTGGTAGGATAACTCGCTGACCTAATGCCAGCTGTTCCAGGTTGGCAATCACCCCACGGATGTCGGACGAACCAACAGACGAAGGAAAGCTATTCGCATCCTTTGGGCGCCGTGATGAATTCGTTTCCCTTCAGAATACATTCCTTGCGTCCGACTTGACAGTCGAACCCACTCGCGAAGAGAATAACACCGAGTCCGACCTTTTGCGGAGGCTCAGTCTGATCGTATGTATGCCCGCTGATTATGTGTCATGGGGTCGACAACCAAACATCGAGCAGCTAGCAGAGTACCAGGAGCAATCTTATCTCCTGGATCCCTACCTCGAGGATCTCGTCATCCCCGTTGCAGAATGCTTGAGAACACACGCCCGAGTCTGCACATCCGATGCGTCCATCACATCATCCATTACTCGGATAGGACGTCTGGCCGATTTGCTGTACAATTACATCAAATTCAGAGGATACAAGACGATCAGTAAGTCACTTCGTCCATCTCACTGTCGCTCACGTCGTGTCCTTGGAATGAGCAGCCAGGTTTTTTCCCCACGAAATCGCGGATGTGACGATCGCCGTCAATTTTGTTCGTCTACCCTCCGGGCCTGCTGCTGATCCGTCTCAGTGGGCTCTGCGTTATGTCGTGTTGCTATGGCTTTCCCTCGTCTGCAGAATCCCATTCGATCTAGATCAGTTCGACGAACCTGGCCACAAAGGGCAAACAGCTAGGATACTTGAAGTCACGGGAAAGCAGTATCTGTACTATGCAGGTCTAGAGCGAGAGGGAGCCGCAGTGCTTCTTTCGCGACTGTACATGCGGTAGGTTCTCCCAGATGACTCTGAAACATGGCTAAGATGAGCGCAGAAAAGATGCTAAACAACAATTGTCGGCTTTCTTCGCATGGTCTACTTCTGTATTGCAAGAATCGAAGCAATTTCTGCTGGTAGGTGTGCTATCGTTGTCCTCTGTCTAGCCTGACAGGCTTAGACTATTGGCGTCTTGCAAGTCTTATGTGACTTTGTCAAGTTTGGAGCTTTGGAGGAGTATCGCCCGGCCATTCCAATGCTGTTAGAGATATCGGAGAACATAGGGAAAAGCGAGGCTTTGATGAGCAATACCCTGGTTCGCAAATACCGGGCAAAACTGTTATCAAGGATAGGGCTCCGGTTGATTCCTCCGAGAGCCAACTACTCCAAGATAAATGGCCAGTATATTTTTGTGCGCAGGGAAAGTATAGTCTGAGGTGTTCCCCCCCAGTTCGCGCTCTGGACGTAACAGAAGGTCTGGAGGGAAACCAAAGAAGTGACGAAGATGACGACATAGACGTTCCGGAGGAAATAGAAGACATTTTACAAGCATTATTCACTTCCTTGCAAGACAAGGTAATGCAGTACCGTCTTCTCTTACCTCCAAGTTGAAGTTCTGTCCCGATAGGATACAGTGGTTCGATGGTCTACGGCCAAGGGTATTGGCAGGCTTGCAGAACGTCTACCAAACGATTTCTCAGCACAAGTCCTTGAGATGATATTGAGCTTATTTTCCATACATAGCATCGCAGGTGCTTCTATATACGACATGTCGTCCGTCGCCGAGGCGACATGGCACGGAGCATGTCTGGCAACCGCCGAGATGGCACGCAGGGGCCTCGTGCGGCCATCGTTGCTGCCGCAATTGCTCGATTGGTTATCCAAGGCAAGGGTACAAGCCTCGATGAGATGCAGAAGTTTACCTTTCACCCAACAGGCCCTTTATTTTGACATTCGCAAGGGTGCACATTCGATCGGCTCAAACGTGCGAGATGCTGCAGCCTATGTCCTCTGGGCCTTGGCAAGAGCGCAGCATGCATCCAGCATTTCCCCGCATGCTGTAAACCTATCACAGAGCCTTGTTTGTGTTTCTCTTTTCGATCGTGATGTATCCATTCGCAGAGCTGCAAGCGCTGCATTCCAAGAGCATGTAGGCAGGATGGTGCGGCGCTGATATGTTTTTGCCTACTCGAGTAGAACCCTGACCATACACCTACGGGTCCAGGGTTTGTTTGCTCATGGTATCGACGTGCTCCGTAAAACGGACTTTTACTCTGTGAGTATACGCCGCAATGCGTTCCTTGTTGCCGCTCCACAAGTAGCTGAGTAGGTTTCTCCAACTAAGTTTGACCCTTTCCCGTTTTCACGACCCCTGTGGTAGGCATGTTGAATACCGATCGGGTCTCATCGGCCACCTGATTTCGATCACACTGCGTCATTGGGATGCCGCGATGAGACAGTTGGGTGCCAAGTCCGTGAGGCTGATATCCGAGATCGACCTCGCGTCGCTAGGTCCGACATGCGTGTCGCGATTGGTAAGCCATGATCATCCTTAGTTGCCGGTAGTATTGAACCCGAGCTGGCCAGGCACCATTACTACGTTCTGTAGATGCTACAGATATTCATGGAGCATTGTTAGCGCTCGCGGAACTGGCCGACGCTTATCAACAAGGATTTAGCCCGGAAGGGACCGAGAGAAGGCGAGAGGTGAGTCGAACCCACATCGATTTCACATCTGCTTATCCCACGCAAGATCTATGGTCTCATCGGACGCGTCCCAAAAGAAATTATTCTTGCACCTCGGAACGAGCAACTGCTCAGTGCAACTTGCGGTCTTATTGCCGTCAGTGTGACCCAACAGGAAGCCCAAGACCATTCACCTGTGGTAGATTGGCGTCACTTTGTCGATCAAGGGATCCGCCACAGGGGTGTCAATGTACAGGAGGCGGCTGCAGCCGCAATGGCCAAGATGAGTTCTCTCATGGACTGCTCCGTGTGGGTACAAAGATAAGTTTTATTTGGTGGGGCACCATGCTGTATGTGCTGAAATGGAATGGCTCTCCTGCACCATGATCAAGGAATTCAGACACGGGTCCTCATCGTTGCAGCAGTCTTTGGGGCATGTGTTGGGTGTTCTTGACTACGATGCGCACCCTCATGTTCTCCTCCAAGCGGTGGATTGCTTGCTGGAAAGCATCAGTTCGGAGGTAGGGGAATTGGATTCCATCCACAGTCTCCGCATGTTTCCGTCATTAAACCGGGAATTACAGTCTGCAACCAGAATGACAAATGTCGAAGCGCGCCGAAATTGCTACCTTGCTATACCAAAGCTATTCGCAAACATAACACCGAGGCTGACGGAACGTACGTTGCTCCTCATGTGGTATTTCATATTTTACCACTCCAACTGTAGACTTCCGATCAAGTCAAGTGTGTGCGCTGTTTGATGCACTAGACAGCGGACTGGAGGATTACACCACGGACGAACGTGGGGACGTGGGATCGTGGATACGCATCGCCTGTGCCCGCGGCTTGAGTTCAGTCATCGAAGATCTATTCCGGACTTCTGGAAGCCTGTCGAATTTTCGAGACTTTTTGCCTCCACACAGATTCCACGCTGTCATTGGACGGATTCTTCGGCAGGGTGTGGAGAGGCTCGATAATGTCCGCCAGATTTCCGGAGAATGTTTTTTGCGCATCCTGAAGCTCCCACTTCCTTCTGTGGAGGATGCAGAAAGCTGGAGGATCAAAAATGTCGATTTAATGAATGAATTATTTCTGGCGTAGGTGATGTTTTAAAGGAGCAAAGTCAATTGATAGATTTTTTTTGCAGAAAGAAGGACGATGAGAAAGGCAACTGGAGTAATGGTGGGTGGGTGTTCCCGAGGGCTGTCAAGATCCTGCAGGTACCTGAATATCGGAGATCGCTATTAAGCGGCCTGGTGTTGAGCGTCTCCACGAGGACGGGCAGCACCGTATGTTGTTTTCCGCTGTGGATATCGACAGCAGGCTTACGCCGTATCGACTTAGCAACGGCCTGCATCGTCGAGTCTCGCTAATTTCACCAAGACATTACCCCTGACTGCCATCTCTGATGCGGAATACAGCCTTTCAGAGTTTGCAAGTGACCTCATCAGTTTGGCTCAATCACACCCAACGTCCAATAGTGTCATAATACCAGTCCTGCAGACGTTTAACATGTTGTTTGAGGAGGAAGCCTTGGGGTCTCTGTCGAAATCTGAGAAAGGTGCCGCATGGTAAGCAGCTTGCATTCCAGCCGCCTGCGTGCTCATTGATGTTGTGCAGTGTCGACGCCTTGTTGTCAATCTCGTGCAAAAACGTGTCGCGTGTCAAGAACGTCCAACGACTTCAGGAGTCAATGAAGATGTGAGTCACATTTCATTAATGCGGTTTATATCAAGGTGATCGTTCACAGCGTTGTCAACCTCTTCACGTTTCCCTCGGTTGCGAAAACGTGCTTATCCAAAATCGCCGAGTTCCTTACGCATCCTTACCCCAGAGTATGTGGATTTCCGATCGCGGAGTGAAAACTAATAGGTGCCTACGTAGGTCCGATCGAGTACTGCCGAACACCTGTATATTGTGTTACAGAGCAAGGATCTAGGATGGGAGCCAAACGAGCAAGCGGAGGAAATTATTCTGGAAACGGAATGGTACGGTTGCTTGTGAATGGAATTTGACTTTTGTGGAGCTGAATGCGTGTTTTGGGCACAGGTCGTCTGGGGATGTGGATAAGGTGAAGGACATGGCACGAGGCTTGGTGGATGCACTTGCGTCAGGAATGAGCGCGTTGTAATAATAGCGAGGGATTGCATGCTTGAAGCTTGCGTGGCATGAAATGAGTGACAGCCGTTTTAGGCGTGGGAACTTTTGATTATGCCCTTGGCCATCCCACTCGAGGCCGGCAAGCACCAGTTGGCCTGAACATCGTCATGGTCGTCGACCCTCATATCACTAACACTGAATTGGCTGCCATCAATGCCGCTGCAGTCACACGCGAATATCGCGTGCAACCTCACCTCGGTGGGTCTCCCGCAATCCTGCCGTTATTGTGCTCCGACACCGTTTTCTCCAGATTACCGAACTGTATCTGCCATCAATGGGTGACATTCAGATCAACCTTGCCCATATGTTCTTCATTGATCCCTTTGCAGGCCACTTGTCGTGCTGGACAATGTCAAGGTAGAGTCCACGAGCTGCTTGGCGTGTCGATGGGGCTAACAGCCGATCAGTTCCCTTCCTACAATGAGATCGTACAACTGACCCTTCCAGACGGCTCCAAAAGGGGTGGTCAAGTCCTGGAGGTCCAAGGGAAAAAGGCCATTGTGCAAGTCTTCGAGGGAACCTCAGGGGTAGATGTCAAAGCGACCCATGTCGAATTCACGGGCAGCAGCATGAAGCTTCCCGTCGCAGAGGACATGCTGGGTCGCATCTTCAACGGTTCTGGAAACCCCATCGATCAAGGGCCCAAAGTCTTTGCCGAAGATTATCTCGACATCAATGGTGGGTTCATTCACCAGTATCACCTCTCGTCGCCCTCAAGGTTCAGTCCAGGCTCGCCGATTAACCCATACTCTCGGATATACCCTGAAGAAATGATACAAACTGGGATTTCCACCATCGACACGATGAACTCCATTGCCCGCGGACAGAAGATTCCCATCTTCTCAGCAGCAGGTCTACCACACAACGAGGTCACCATAACGCTCAACTTCTTTGTGCTTATCTCTGACACACGCGTCAGATTGCTGCGCAAATTGTACGTCAAGCTGGCTTAGTGAAACGGCCGACAAAGGATGTGCACGATGGTCACGAAGACAACTTCTCGGTGGTGTTCGCGGCTATGGGTGTCAACATGGAAACGGCACGGTTCTTCAAAGAGGACTTTGAATCGAATGGAAGTCTTGATCGGGTCACGCTGTTCCTCAACCTGGCCAACGATCCCACAATTGAACGTATCATTACGCCTCGACTTGCGCTGACGACTGCGGAATACTATGCCTACCAATTAGAGAAACATGTGTTGGTCATATTGACTGACATGTCGTCGTATGCGGACGCCCTTCGTGAAGTGCGTTTCGATCCGTAGTTATTGGAGTGTTGCATCAATTTATATTCTAATGGCAGGTATCGGCAGCCCGGGAAGAGGTGCCTGGTCGCCGAGGGTACCCCGGATACATGTACACGGACTTGTCTACGATTTACGAACGTGCAGGTCGTGTTGAAGGGAGGAATGGGTCGATTACTCAAATTCCCATCCTCACGATGCCGAATGACGGTGCTTGGTTTGCACTCTTCGCAAGCTCCGCTGACTGATACCGAGCATGCAGACATAACACACCCCATTCCTGACCTAACAGGCTACATTACCGAAGGACAAATATTCGTCGATCGGCAATTGCACAACAGACAAATATATCCCCCCATTAACGTGCTGCCATCACTTTCGCGGCTGATGAAGAGCGCGATCGGCGAGAAACTCACGAGGAAAGACCATGGTGACGTATCCAACCAGCTGGTGTGTTGTGCCTGGATTCTTGATGATGTTTTCTTGTTATTCATGTGACCACGTGTATGTAGTATGCCAAGTACGCGATAGGAAGAGACGCGGCTGCTATGAAAGCGGTCGTCGGGGAGGAGGCACTCTCCGCCGAGGACAAGCTGGCGCTAGAGTTTTTGGACAAGTTTGAGCGCCAATTTGTCGGCCAAGGTGAGTGCGAGAGGGTGGTTTGCTTGGTGTGTACTGACGGGACCACAGGGCCATACGAGTCGCGAACGATATTCGAATCGCTGGACCTTGCGTGGTCACTGCTGCGCATCTTCCCAAAAGAGCAGCTGAACCGCATCAATCCGAAGATTATCGCGGAGTTCTATGGACGGAAGGTGGCGAAGAGGGCAAGCGAGGAAGAGGAGGAGCTCATTGATGCGTAGATATGGCTGCGGGATGTGCCGTGTGGGAGGAGCGATAAGATGGTGGGGAAAGTCAAATTCACGTTTCAGAGCAGGAGGAGGGCACGTTTTGTAGCGGATTAGGTTGGAAAGAGAGTAAGAGAGGGCGTGGCAGGCTAACCAGGAGGAGACTGCCAGGCAACCAGGGACATGTCGCCGCATCTCATTCCTGTCAGGTCTGTTTCCGTCGTGTCCTGATCCCATGCGTTCACCCTGAGTCTCACCAAGTTCGGCTGTGACTTGACGGCACTTATAACTTGACCTAAAAACGTCCTCCTCGCCCTCTTTCTTTTTATCTCAGCACTCTCTATGAGCGAGCTCCACTGCAGAAAACGAAAGGCGGACAGCGACGACGACACTCAACAACCACAGAATGATCCAATCTTAGTCGAACCTACAGAGTCACCCCTCTGCCCGCCCCATGCACCCCGCCAGCCCCCCTCCAGCCCGTGGCTTGACACAGACACCGCCGTCTGGCCCGCCGACTCTCCCCCCGTCTCCCCACTCAACACAGATCCCATCCACGCCCGCTTCCACAAGCGTCCCCGTGTCGACACCAATCTCCCCAGGCGTCGGGCCCACACGCCCACACGTCGCTCCCGCAAGAGACCCGACATCCCCTCCCCTCCCCAGACGCCCATCCTCAGCATCGACCAGCATCTCCCGCCCCTCCATTCCCCGCTCCAGCCACCCTTGCCGCACATCGATCTCACCTCCCCACACATCCCGTCCCTCCATCCACTGATCAATCGTCAGACGCTCAAGGAGTTGGATCTCAGTGCCATCTTGCGCAATCCACAGCTTCGTACGTCACCGCTCTCTCACGCCCATGTCCTCGCTGATCCATTTCAAACAGGCCATGACCTCCTCTTCGATGCTGGCCTCCAGTTCAGACCCACCTCTGGCCGCAAAAAGCGCGACCTATCAGAGAGGTACTGGCGTGCAGTCGCACTGGAGATCGAGACAGGGTGCACATGCGTCTCATTTGACATGCAGTGGAGGCCAGCAGAGTGTATCTGCGTCTGTCGCCGTTCCCCCCTCCCACCTCAAAACCCCGTCCTCACCTATTCGACCTCTCGCCGTATCCTCACCCTTCGCATGCCCTCCCGGGTCCGCACACTGCTGTCTGAATTCTTGGAAGTCCTCCTCTTCGTCATCCAGCCTCTCACAAGTATCTCAGGTACATACGCTAATCCTTCTACTTTCCAACTGCAAATCGAGCGACATGCTGCCCAAGCTGCCCATCTGCGATCCGTTTTCGATCCAGACCTTATCCATCAGGAACATCACCACAACCTCTTCGATCCCTCTGGCCTTTTCGTCGTCATCGGTCACACCCTCAAAAGCCACTGTGCGCCCATGCGCGATCGCGCCGTCGATGCTATGGTCGAAGTCGCAAAGTCCTGCGCGCCCGGAGGCGGAGGCAGTAAGGCGGACGCCGTCAAAGCAGTGCGGATGTGTCTTGACATCTTGGAACTCATGAAACTTGTTCGTTCATCTGATGGCTCCTTCCTTTTGCATGCTCATGTACAAATTAGGACATTGCCAACCATCAATTACAAACCCTGCGCCCTTTTCTCATTGATAGTTCCGGTCAGTATGAGCTCAAGGCTTTCAAAAGCCGAAAGGAATCGAGTTCATATCTCGATGTCACACGCGAATGGATCAAGTCATCCCACCACCAGCTGCTCACGTCACCTATTTTTGCTCATCCTTCCTTCCCATCCGGATCGCTCCATTATGGAAGCCTTTCGCACACGCAGAAGACATACGTCAGCGTCCTCAAGGGCCTGACCGACCTCGTTTTCAATCCACCTTGCCCACCATCAGCGTCGCAAAACTCGTCATCCACTGCTATACAGGCCATGTGTCCCTTGCCCTCGTACCCGGAAACCACGTATCTCGACAGTGCACGCCTCCTGGTTCTTGCAGCCGATGCGGCCGATACGGCTGCCATGTACATGTTTTTGCTGCTGTACCGCCAACTCGTGTTCTCGGATACCGGTGACCTGCCGGGTATTACACGAGATCAGTCACGCGTGAGTGATGCTGAGCTCCTCAAACTTAAAAGGGAGATCCGAGACATCTCGTCCTCACATCTCGGGCAATGGTTCAAATATGGGAACACGGAGCAATCTTGTATTTCCGACGCCGACCGCGAGAAATGGTCCAAGATTAAGCAGGATGTCGTGCTGCAGGTTGCGCTGCGGGCCAAGGAGGCACAGATTGGGCCACAGTCGTCATCAGACAGTCATGCTCCACCTGCCCACGCCCCGGATGAACGTGTGCTTCAGCTTGCCGAACGATGGTGCGAAACACACGTGCGGCCGGATTCGGCACTGTGCACGATGTTCAAGAACAGAATCCGCGACGCGGTATTCAGTCAAGTTCTTGCCGTTGCTTACCCACCCTCTCATATCAAGACTGCTGAAAACGGGCCTTCTGCGCCTCCAACCGTGGCTTCTGGCATGGAGCCGCTTGCTGATGAGATACGCACCCTCGCGGAGCGACTGGCCCGCTTGGCAAATATACATCTTGGCGTCTACCTACCGCTGTATGAACAGGAGGACATTCTATCCGGCATTACAACCGCATCGGCTTGATTCTTCGCCTTATTTTCTAGACATCTACTTCTCAATCACTTCCACTATACCCATCATTTTTTTCATGTTGTCGGGCGTTCACTCACGAGAATAGTGAACTTGAAGTCGCAGTAACAAACAGAATCATTACCGTAGCAATCAAATAATACCTCATGAATTGACTTGGGTTTACGGTAGGCTAGTAGGTAGCCATCATGGAAGAAATAGCTTTTTGAAACTACGCAATTCTACGTCGTTTCCCTCTTGCATCGACTGAGCCTGCTGGACGTCTCCTCTTACCATCTAACCGTTCCGTTCCTTCACTCCGGGGAAATGGGCGCATTTTTTTCTCTTTTTGACTGATCTTCTTTTGTTTCTTCTCTATTGCCTTCTTCACCGCCTGTCTACCGCCAGCCGATGCGATGGCATCCAGGCGGGCTTTGTCTAATAGGGCTTTGGTTTCGGCTGGCGACGTAACATGTGAACGGTGGGAAAGACAGGGGTCGCATTCTGGGCTTACATCGTTTCATCCACCACCCGGCTTTCCCCTTCTCTCTCTTTTCTTTTTCCGCCTGCTTGACAGACCGTAGTGCTTTAGATTCTATCCGCTCCCGATTGTCCAGGTGGACAGAACTCTCGGTCCTCTTCACCGCACGCTCGAGGCGTTTCACTTCTTCTTCCCGCTCCGCCCTCAAATGCGCGGGGGAATTCACAAGCAGTTTCTGCGCGCGTTTCGTATTTTCCCGGAGCGTCGACAGTTCGTCGCGGCGTAAACCAGTGATAAAGTCGTACTGCTGTTTGAACTTGGCTGGATCATAGCGACCCGTGGCGTGCATGAAACGCGGGTCTCTTGGTTTCTGACAGCCCAATCAACATTGATGAGCAGGCACCACTTGAAACACGCACCGGTAGTGTGTCGTCGACGACGAGTCTGCGACGGCTAACTGGACGTTTAGAAGTGACTTGGACAGGGCTGTGATGTATCGTGAGGGGACAGTGGGAGGGGGAGAGGGTGTGCCTACGCATGCTTGTTTGTTCGCTTGGCTATGACAGTCTTTGATTTGGATGATCGATCTGTGTCTTTGCCGGGTTTGGCCGGAGGGGGGAGCGCGTCGTCGTCCGGGGACGCGGTAAAATCCTCTGAATCAGACTCGGAGTCGCTGAGTGCTTGTGCGTGTGCGAGAGAATGCTGGGCACTTCGGAGCGCACCGAGAGGTAGGGTGGAGAGGTCTGTGGTGTGCTATGAGTTACCTTGACAATGAAATGGAGGAGGCTGAGTCCTGACCATCTTGGAGGGATCGCTTCGGGAAATGGTGTATGCGTGAGCGAGAGGGCAGAATGTCGCGCATGAGGTGCTCACCAGTCTCCGTGAAGGTTCTGCTTCACTTGCACTGTGATCGTCGTCGTCGTCTGACCCTTGGGAGTCTAGACTGGGAGAGACATCGTCCTCTCGGTCAAATTCTTCGTCATCGATCCACTGAGCAACTCGCGGGACATCAATGTCTTCTTCATCTCCATCCTCCGGGTCTGCTTCGCCATCACTCTTGTCATCGTGGTGGGTTTCGAGATGCGCTATGGTAGAATGCGCGGATTTAGCACCGTCTTCTGGTTCCGACAAGAAATCGACGGCTCTCGGGCGAGCTAGTTTCGCGGCGTGTGCCCGTGACTGAGCGTTTTCGTGCTGAGCCACCGCTAAGTTGGATTGTCTGTGGGCGGGACGTGGTCGACGGGTCATAAGTCTTTCCCAACTCAGTACAAAGCCACACCTCAACT
>JBBPRO010000173.1:0-24695 GCA_038093055.1 Boletus mariae | reverse complement strand
TTGCCTGTGCCGTATCAGTGCACGACAATACCGATCAAAAAATCGTGGCTGGAAAAAACGGGGTAACCTTCGAAAGATGGATAGCACCGAGGGGAATAGCTGACTGCCTCTGCCATGCTGGGCTAATATGGTAAACAGCTGTTCAAGATGTCCTTGAAAGTGTTCAGGGGGAGCATGTGACTGGTACAAAGTCACAAGTTCATCGGCGATGGCAACAAAAACACTTTGAGGGTGACGAGTTCGTCGATTCTCTCTGAGACTACGGGCGATCGTGGAGAGTAGGATTCCCCGTGTTTCTAGTGAAAATTGACTGTCATTGAAGAAGAGGACGGCTTGGTGGAGCGCTCCACTTTGGGCAAAAGACATGGCCAGGGTACGAGCTACACGCACATCGGGTTCCATCCCTTTTGCTCGCGCAAAGTTGTAGAGCCTGTGCGCGAGAGAGGCATCAAATGGTGCAATAACTTCCAAGGCAGAGGCGAGGATCTGATGCCGTTGCTTTACGTCTGGAGAGAAAGCCGCTAACGCTTTGAGCGCCACGTCAGGGAGGAGGCCCTGAACGCGCACCGCCGCTGCAATGTATTGGGTGGCAAAAACTTTTGGCACCGTTGCCCGGGGACCTTCTGAATTATTCTTCATGCGGTAAAGATCTTGACAACCGTAGAATAAGGTTGCGTCTGCCAGAACGTTTGTTATCCTGAGAAAAGATGCGGCCACGGCATATGCGAGATCTGGAGAGATCAAGGATGATTTTATAATCGACAACCACTGCTGGTACAAGGAGCGGGTAGTTTCCAAGACCTCTCCACTAGCTTGCATTTCGAACGTGGAGGATTCTCGTAATATTTTCTCCACGGTAGCGAGGCCGAAGATAACTTGCCAGCATGACGCGACTTCAGGTATCATATGATCACTCGTCCAGTAGGTCGCGTCGAGGTGCGTCGTCGCAGAGGAGTTGAAGACAGAGAATAAGATCAATGAACTCCAACGCAGAGAAAGTGCATGCTTCGGGCAAAAAACGGAAAAGAGCATGATCGCGAGCTTGGCTTTGGGAGGGTGCGCAGCGAAACCAAACAAGCTAGCGGAAACGGAGCGAGCTATTGTTGTTGCATCCGAATTGCAGTCATCCAGAGAAGTGTCTGATAGGCCGTTTCCGGTAGCAAGGTCTGCGATCGTATCGGTTTCCCGGGAGATACGACTCCAAAGCGCGGCGAGGATGACCTCTTGTGATCGGGTCGACAAACATCCACCATGTTGGGTAACTAGGCGAAAAAGCAGACGTTGCAGCCGCGTGTGACACACGTTATGGGTCCGTAAAAGAAAAGCAAGATCGCGGGAAGCAAGGTCAAGCAGCCGGGGATCCCGAAGAGCCAAAAGCGTCTCAAGGTAGTGGGCATGTACCTCGGGGTGACAGGAATGTCGACGAATGACATGATAGTGTATGCGCGCACGCAGAATGGCACTGTGAGCGTCACCCGAAAGAGCTGTAGGGTTTGTATGCAGTGCTTGGTATAATCACCGAAAGGAAAACTCACGCTCTGAAGGTGAACTAGCTCGGACAACTGCAAGCTCAGCACGCATCAACCAAAACCGATCAGAATCATGAAGGGACATTCCCCTTTCAGACTTGTATTTCCCTACTTTCAGAACGAAAGGCCAGTGGGTCCTGCGCGTAGATACCGCCGAGAGACGAGACGCCAGTGGGACTGTATATATAGGAAATGGGTGGGTGTCGACGGACAACGATCCAAACAACCCAATGAGAAGAGTAAGCATCTTGGAATCCAACATGTCAAGCTGGTTTCTTGACTCTGCACTGTAGTAAAGGGAACGAATAATGGTTGACGAATATATAAGCGGGCGATCTGATGTAGCGTTATCTGGAGACAGACATCGTTTCAAGGTGTCGATAGCAATGTCACCGGTCCGAGCGCGTGCGTTTGCGCAATGGTCACGATGACCTAAAAGGTTTGCAGAGGATAAACGCAAGGCATCTTGAGGACCAGTAGGATGCAACTGTGTGACAAGCAAGTTGTCCAGTTCCTCAGCCGATTCTGGGACCGCTGCGCCAACATGTGTGCAACTGAAGCGGGGTCGTAAGGTTGAAAGGTTAAGAAAGTAAGACGATCTAGAAAATGGTTAAGTTTGGACCAAATACTAGACTATGCTAAGCTCGCCTTGAATTTCTGTCGTGACCGCCAAGGGCTCGGACGGTCGACAGTGACCATTTCATCCACGTCGAGAACAAATAGTAGAGTCACGTGTCAGAGACGAATCGGAGTATTCCGTCGGAGAATGAACCTTATCTTTAGAACTAGCACGGGTAATAAACCTTGTATTCAACGAGTACACCAACTTCACACCCTGACCAGTCGCCTTGAAAAATCCATTGGCACTGCTGGTGCGTATCCGGCAAGCTTCGCAGAACACCTTTATCTCACTGATCTCCACAGAGGTCAATCGGGAGGCACTAGTTATCAAAATCATATCTGTATCAATTATGTGAGTCATACATACACCGAATCCTGTATTTTGTATCCTCACTTGTGTCCAGTAAACACGCATAAAAATGGGTGCCACTCGCGCGCAAAAACAAATCTACTTCACAAAATTGAAGGAGCTCATCACCAAATACCGTGCGTGTCATAACACCTCTTGTTCAATAGTTTGCCTACCCCTGCTATTCAGCTTCCATTTTCTTGGTCAACGTCGACAATGTTGGTTCCAACCAGATGCACCAGATTCGTACCGCTCTCCGTGGACAGGGTGTCGTCTTGATGGGCAAGAACACAATGGTCCGCCGCGCCCTCCGTTCAATCCTCTCCGAGGCCCCTCAGCTCGAGAAGCTCCTCCCTCATGTCAAGGGAAACATCGGCTTCGTGTTTACTTCTGCTGAACTCAAGGAAATTCGTGAAATCATTATCGCCAACAAAGTGGCCGCCCCCGCCCGCGCTGGTGCCTATGCCCCCAAGGACGTCATCGTTCCAGCGGGTAACACAGGTATGGAGCCCGGAAAGACTTCTTTCTTCCAGGCCCTTGGTGTTCCTACCAAGATTGCTCGTGGCACCATCGAAATCGTGTCAGATGTCCAAGTCGTCACCGCTGGTAGCCGTGTCGGACCGTCCGAGGCAACCCTCCTGAACATGCTGAACATCTCTCCATTCACATACGGTATGACAGTGGTTCAGATCTTTGACTCTGGAAATGTTTTCCCTCCCTCGGTCCTTGACATTGAAGAGAAGGAACTTCTCGACCGGTTTTTGTCTGGAATCAAGTCGATTGCCTGCATTTCGCTCGCCCTCCAGTACCCGACGGTTGTCTCTGTGGTCCACTCCCTTGTAAACTCGTACAAGAACCTTATTGCTGTTTCCCTGGCCACAGATTACACCTTCGAGGGCGCCGAAAAGGTGAGTTGAACATCGTTGACCCCCTTTTTGTGATGTTTTCAACACACTGAAAATGCTGATCTTCGTGATGCATCCTCTGTCTTGCTTATTCTGACATCTGCCTATTTCTATGATCTATTTTTTCTAACTCTATTTCCTAGGCTAAGGAATACTTGGAAAACCCGGAGGCATTCGCCGCTGCCATTCCTGTTGCTGCAGAGTCCGCTGCGCCGGCTGCCGGTGGAGCGGAGACCAAGGCAGAAGAGAAGGAGGAAGAGAAGGAGGAATCGGACGACGACATGGTAAGTCCCTTTGATCATACACTGTATACTGTGTCTGAGTGAACATCCAGGGCTTTGGTCTCTTTGACTGATTACGACACGTAATGTCAAGTATGGTACCTGTTGTGCTGTATGTATTGCAGAACTGTGAAAGCATCGTGCATCTGTGATTTGTTTGAGTGCTTGAGATTTGGGGTTTAACCCTTGTTTTCAAATAAAAGTACAAACGGAGTGTTTCGGAGCAGGAAGCAACATGGAACACGGAGCGCCTTGGACAGACTCGGATCCAACATGTATACGCGTCTCATAGTACCCGGTTGCGAGCACGTTCGTGTTGACCTCACTTAGATCCGATAACCTCCCTAATCCGGGTCTCGTTCATGATTTCTGGAGGCTTGCGCTCTAATTCGTAGCTCTTATAAACCTGGCTGTCCCATCATGCCATCTTCACTCTTTCCCCACCTCTCCCCCGCCGCCAACCTCCCAGACATGGACCTCAGTAAAGGAACCCACCTCATTGTCGTTTCCAACCGACTTCCTGTTACAATCACCAAGGATGCTTCTGGCCAATACCACTTCAAAATGTCCTCTGGCGGGCTCGTGTCCGCACTCTCTGGCTTCAAGAAATCGTTGAACTTTACGTGGATTGGTTGGCCGGGATTCTTTATTCCTCCAAAGGATCGCCCGTATGTCGACAAGCGCCTCATGGACGAATATTCTTGTCATGCTGTCTACGTCGATGACGACGTCGCCGACCGCCATTACAATGGCTTCTCCAACTCCATCTTGTGGCCGCTCTTCCACTACCACCCCGGGGAGATGAACTTTGATGAGGAGAACTGGACGGCCTACCGCCAAGCTAACCTGCAGTTCGCTGAGGTAGTTCGCTCACAGATCACTCCCGGCGCGATGGTTTGGGTGCAAGACTACCACCTCATGCTCCTTCCCATGCTCCTCCGAGGGCTCGTAGACGGCTCGGAGAGCGGAGAGTGGCAGAGGCGCGAACTGTCCAAGATCATGGAGGGTTTCGAAGAGAGCTTCTCTGCCAACACGAAGAAGATTCCTGGCGTTAAAATTGGCTTTTTCTTGCACACACCGTTCCCGAGCAGCGAGATTTACCGGTGCGCGTCTAGCCCGGCATCCGGCCCGCTTGTGCTGACAAACTCCTAGCATCCTTCCTGTTCGCCGAGAAATCCTCCTCGGCATCCTCTTTTGCGACCTCATTGGGTTTCATACATACGACTATGCGCGTCATTTCCTGTCTTCCTGCACGCGCATCCTTGGCTTGCCGACAATGCCCAATGGCGTTGAATTTGAGGGACGCTTGGCTCACGTTGGCACGTTCCCCATCGGCATTGAACCCGCTTCCTTTATCGAGGTCAACTTTTCCGTGTGACTTGTTCAATCCCCCGCTGACGCTTCAGATAGAACTTGAAAAAGGACTCAGTTAAGTCACGCATCGCTCAATTGGAGCAGCGATTTGCTGGTGTGAAGCTTATCGTTGGCGTTGACCGCCTCGACTACATCAAGGGCGTGCCGCAAAAGTTGCACGCGCTCGAACTTTTCCTTACACAACATCCCGAGTGGATCGGAAAGGTCAGCATTCGTATGCTCACACCGTGGACGAGATTGACGTCTTTCAAGGTCGTATTGGTACAACTTGCCGTTCCTTCCCGTCAAGACGTCGAGGAATATCAAAACTTGCGATCAACGGTGAACGAATTGGTCGGACGTATCAACGGCCGTTTTGGGACGGTGGAGTTCATGCCTATTCATTTCATGCACAAGAGCTTGGCGTTTGACGAACTTTGTGCCCTCTACGCCGTCAGTGATGTCTGCCTTGTCTCCTCCACCAGGGATGGAATGAACCTCGTAAGGATCTGTGCCTTTTGGTGTATCACCCACTGATATTTACGTTGTCTTAGGTGTCATATGAATACATTGCCTGTCAACAGGCGCGCCAGGGCGTAATGATCATATCTGAATTTGCGGGCGCTGCTCAGAGTCTCAACGGGTCCATTGTCGTCAACCCGTGGGATTCACAGCAGGTCGCAAACGCTATCCACGAAGCCGTTACGATGGACGCTGAGAAACGCGCCGAGAACCATCGCAAGCTGTTTAAATACGTCAACAAGTACTCCGCGGCGTTCTGGGGAACCAGCTTTATTAGGGAAATGAGTCGACTGCAACAAGGCGCCGTAGACAAGGAAGGCCAAGCGGAGCTCACGCAAAGAAAGGACGAAGGACCAGGAAGCGACGTGGTGAATGGGCGAGTACCTACCCCGCAGGTGGTAAGCCCAGCACCATGAAGCCATAGACAAGGTGTGACTTCGTATATTTAGGGACTAACGCGGGCCATGGTGTCACATACGCCCCTCCGCTCGCCTAGTGTATCCATTCGCTGGTTGTTCTATATGATTATTCCTTTTTTACGCAAGCTCTTGTAATGTCGGTTTCTAGACACGATAGACAGGGATATGACGCTTTTTCTGGTAGTTTTCCTTTAGAATTTCATTTACTAGCTCACCATGTGGCGTGTGTTGAAAACGTGTAGACTTTGCTTGCAGGGAATGGCATCAGGTGTATGTGCGTCTTGTGGGGGAATAATAATGGAAGTACAATGGCCCCTGGCGTCACGCTGAATGGTGGATCACGATTCACATGTGGGGCAAGGTGGCTCCTCCACCATTCCAGTTTTCCACAAGGTACGGCGCCCATGAGCTGAAACAACGACAGGTCGGCTTCATGATAGCAACCAAGTTTGTCAACCAGATCGCTTCCCAACGAACTGACGTTGATTGATCGAATTGGTCCGTGACATCGACTAGGATCTAAAAAGGCGTCTCACTATAGCCATAAAAACAAAATGTATTTACCGACGGAGGCTTGGGACACGTTGTTGCTATCCAAGCACGTTCTGCAACGTTATCAACGTTCTCTGGTAGTGACCAGTGAGTTATACATGCCAATCATGCATTCCAACGGAACGTCCACCTTCGCCGGCGGTTTTATAGGCTGTCTTGGAAGGTTGGAAACTGGTTCGGTTTGAGGTATCAGAAGGTAAGCCATTATTGGCATAACCCCGCCGTTCAAATTTTTATTTGGAAAGCTTCCAATGGAACTTTCATGGTGGCCATCGTCTCAACCATTTGTTTCTCCGAATGCGTCTGCATTTCTAATACGCGTAGGCCCGTCAAAATGATTCATATCTGACCTCGCCGCAGTCATGCCGTTTCGGTCATTGCTAGACTTGGGTGGTCTGCATGTGCCGTTGCACGACAGCGTTCTTTGCAAGTGGGTTCTCGTATACAACGTTGCTCTCGTAAGCGGATTCATATATCGCTGGAATCAGCGCAGGCCGTGTTATCAACCTCGCAAAAGCCAATGGCGTTCCAGTCCTTCAGGCGCATGACATCGATCGTCAGGTGGGCAGTGTACGCTCGGTGACACTATGGTATATAAGGCCTGACCCTCGATCTAAATTGGCCGTCGCACACGATCAGCTCAGAGCTGCCACCAGCTTGGTGGTGACAACCCTTGTCGTCATACATACGATTCGACCTCGCGTATCATTGGGCGTTGGACCGACGCCTGTTGATGCTTCAAGGTCTGCCTGATGTGATGGGGATCCGTGCGCACGTTGTGACCAAGTGTTGCAGGTGGCGGGGACACGAGCACTGGTTCTTTGACAGCCGTAGGCACGTTCATCGAGCGCGAACGCCGCGCCCTCTTGGCATCGCGCGTTTCACGGTGGGCAAGCTGTGGTTCCTTGTTCCGCGACAGGGATGCCGATTCGCTGCGTAACATGTCCGGCTGGGCGGTGATGAGAAAATGGTGTATTTCCGTGTGCCACTGCGCCGACTCGTATGGCATCAACCAAGGTTCGCTCAAGCCTAAAGGAGAAAGCACGCAGCTGGTGGCAAGGTGTTCCTATCAGCGAGTCATAGCCTTGACTAGTTCGGCTCACTTGTGGATATATAGGTCTTCTTTTGTTGTATGGATCTGAATCCTAGGTGTGAGAGTTGGGTGGTTATACTTGCCAAGAGGCATCCACGGTGCGTCGTTGCTGTGTGGAACACATGATCTGACGGCGGACGCGTACTAGTGTTCCATCTTGGGAACCATGCAAGCGTTTGTTCAGCATCTCCACAACTTGAATATAAGGCAACCCCTTTGTCACAAAACCCTTGACTGCGAATCCTTGGGCATTAAGGCCATGATGGGGTCTCATGGGAAGCCCTTTGCCTGCAAGATGACGAGGGAGAACGTTATTGGCTTCGCAAGTTGCAACCAATGGAATAAACGAATGTTCGACCGATGCCGAAAACATGGAATGTAGAAAAAAAATTAATTCTACTGTGATCAAGAGTTCCCAAGATGCTCATGAAATATTAGGACTTGTTTGGTTGGGCCAACATACTTCCTTTCGTGTAACGTGGAATGTTCTGCGTAGAACGGCTAGGCTGTGTCGATGACTGGTCCTGCCCATTTTGGCATGCCAAGCGCCGCGATCTAGGAAAGGTGCCGGGGTGAGTTGTTTGGTCAACCGATTGAAGATGAGCAAGTATGATGTCAAGCGCAGTCATTGGAAGGCAGGATCAAGTGTGGCACGCCTTGGAAGCATGGAGTGGGCACGTCACCGGATGCAAGGGAAAAGGGATTGATGGGGCAGCGGTATTGAGCGAGACAGATGCCGATTAACGGGCTAGGAGATAGAAGAACTTTCGTGCGGTAGTATCTCGTCGGTGAGTGGAACGATCGTGCCGCAGCTTGGCATTGGTTTTGATTACAAATAAATTTATATTTCAGAACTGGATTGCGCAGCAGTTGCCAGCGACCGACAGGGCGGCCAGGGGATGGTTGATGAAGGCGATGGGCAAAAACTCAAAGACACGCGGGAGATGAGGAAAGAGCAGGGTCGGAACAAACGGTGAGCATGAGGAGGGGGGGAGTATTCAAGATACATAATTGGACACGGACACACGGCGTGGCTGCCGGGGAAGGGGTGGGGAGGATGACGTAGAAGCGGACCAATGCGGATACGGGAGAGCCGGGCCGCGATGATCTGCAGCCAAAAAAGGGAGGTGTAGAGATTGGCGGGTTTGGCAAGGCTGGCCACAACTACTGGGAGATGTGTAGTACTGGGATATTCCCTGGATTGTAAAGCTTGTTCGTTACATGTGTCTACGCCTGAACTGGTTCGCGGAGCGTGGGTGGCGGTGGAGGGTGTTCCGGATGGAACAAAGGCTGTGTTTTCTAATGGAACGTTCTTATGTAGTCACCACTGACGCGTGGTTGCTAACTAGTAGTTTATAATATTTCGTGTCTTTCTCTCAGCTCTTTCTTTCCCCCCCTGGCGCGAATGTCTCCTTCAAACATCCCTGCGATCGTCACGACCGATCTCTCGTCCGAACTCTCACTCGTACGCAACGCCCCGCCCACACCACCACCAGACCTCCTCGTACCCAACCCAGCCATCAACCGCACCTCCCTCGACATACCACCCTCACCCTCGCTCACCCTCGTCTCTTCCAATGACGCCTCCTCGTCACTCCCACCCCCCTCACCAACTCTGTCGACACACTCCTCCGTCCACTTTGCAACCTCCCTTGCGCTCAGAGATAACAAGCCGGACGAACGCTCAGGTCTTTCGTCCCTCCAGCTCCTCAGTCCCTCCGCTATACACACACACCATCACAGGAGCCACGGCAGCACAACCACCTTTGCTAGCTCCCATGACGATCACTCCATCGACGAACCAGATGCTGCTCACGTCGCAATCCCATTCAGTCAGATTCGTCGGCCTAAATCCGATGCCACTAGTCTAACCATCGCTTCGCATACACACCCCCTCTCCGATACATCCAAACTCCAAACCCCATCTCCCTACGCCTTTTCAACGCATAGCCAGGACGATTCTCACCCAGAGCCACAGCATTTCAATTCTCACCCGGCGCAGGATTCGCCCCTCGACTCTGGTCCTTTCTCTCTCGACCCGTGTCAGCTGGCCAGTCTCTTGGATCCCAAAGACCTTGACGCCCTCCAAGCATTCGGTGGCATCACTCGCATCCTCGACCGCCTCGGCACTCACCCTATCCATGGCTTGCTTCTTGACCATCCCGACGACCACAGTCCCTCTTCTCCCAGGCCTGGCGCGGGGGAAGGCACGTCCCAGAGACACGATCGAGACATTCACAAACGCGGGAGCGTCTCAGACTCACCTCAAACCGCAGGCGGCAGCAATACGCCCACAACATCCGACCCTTTCTCTGCTTCGTTGGCAGACCGCAAGGGGATATACGGAGAAAACGTCCTCCCACACCGCCCTACAACATCTCTCCTTGGCCTCATGTGGCTTGCACTCAAGGACAAAGTTTTAGTACGTTAATACCCTCCCTTTGCAGAGCCTATTCCTTCATATTCACTATTAGGTATTATTATCAATAGCTGCCGTGGTATCACTTGCACTTGGTTTGTTTGAGGACTTTGGCACAACCCTTCCTGCCGGCCAACCGCCTGTCGACTGGGTTGAAGGTGTTGCAATCATTATCGCAATTCTTATCGTCGTACGTCATCTCCTTGTTTTGTCCGTCTCCTCTCGTCACCACAGTCATAGGTGATCGTCGGCTCCCTCAACGATTGGCAAAAAGAACGCCAGTTTGAAGCACTCAACCAGAAGAAAGAGGAGCGCTCCGTCAAGGTCATTCGTAACAATAAAGAGCATCTCATTGACATCAAGGTACGTCGCCTTCATCGCCATGTCCTTTTTCTGACCTGTACCTTTAGGAGGTCGTAGTTGGCGATATTGCATTACTAGAACCGGGTGAGGTGATCCCCTGCGATGGTATCTTCCTTTCCGGGCATAACGTCAAGTGCGATGAATCGGCCGCTACCGGAGAGGCGGATGCCATAAAAAAGGCACCGTACTCTGCTTGCCTGGCCCTGAAGAACGCACAGAATGGCGTACACCCCGGAGACGACGGCACTAACGGAGGGAAGCCAAAGCACCCACCATTTAGCTCATCACATATGGATTGTTTCGTCATCAGTGGTAGCAAGGTACTGGAAGGCGTCGGACGCTACGTTGTCGTCGCAGTCGGAACGAAAAGCTTTAATGGGCGGATCATGATGGGTGAGAAGAATCCCATTTCTGCCTCCTTGATGTGTCTCACGCTATATCAGCCTTGCGAACTGATGCTGAAAATACACCGTTGCAACTCAAGTTGAATGCGCTTGCAGAATTGATCGCAAAGGCTGGGAGTGTAGCGGGCCTCGTTCTGTTCGTTGCTCTTATGATACGCTTCTTCGTCCAATTGGGTACAAATAACCCTTCAAGGTCAGTCTTCCTTTAGCGCTGGTCTGCCACCGCCTGACTTTCCACCTGCCAAGAACGGCAAATGAAAAGGGCATGGCATTTGTACAGATTCTCATCATCTCTGTTACCTTGGTGGTGGTTGCTGTCCCTGAAGGCGAGTCAAACACCGCATGATCAACACCCCGAACTGACATTCGCCAAGGTCTTCCCCTTGCTGTCACGCTTGCGCTCGCATTCGCCACCAGACGCATGACAAAAGAGAATCTCCTTGTCCGTGTCCTTGGGTCTTGTGAGACTATGGCGAACGCTTCTGTCATCTGTACAGATAAGACTGGCACTCTTACGCAAAACTCCATGACAGTCGTGGCAGGATCCATTGGTATCCACGCCAAGTTCGCGCAACATGTCCAACATAATCAGCCCAAGGGATCCGTAGTCGAGGAGCATCGTTCTCGCCAAAGCACAGACTCCACGCTTTCGAGACACAACCAAGATTTTCCTGTCGGCCAGAGCGCAATCAATACTGTTCTGTCACCCCAACTTCGCAAGCTCTTCAATGAAGCAATCGCCATCAACTCGACTGCCTTCGAAGATGTAGATTCCGCGACTAACCAAATAACGTTCATAGGCAGCAAGACAGAGATAGCACTCCTGAACTTTGCCAAGCATCTCAACTGGCCCAGCCACAAGGAAACCCGTGATGCGGCCGATGTTATTCAAATGTTCCCCTTTTCGAGTGATCGCAAAGCCATGGGCATCGTAGTCAAGTTGGGGAACGGCAGTCATCGACTATATGTGAAAGGAGCGAGTGAAATTCTCACAAAACTATGTGTTCGCCACGTCGTTGTTTCACCGGACGCGAGTCAAGCTAGCGATGAAGATTCCGTTGTAGAGACGGCAGAGATCGACGCGTACGGTGAAGTCAACGTCTCGCGTACGATCATCTTTTACGCCAATCAATCTCTCCGAACTATCGCTATATGTTACCGTGATTTCACTACCTGGCCTCCACCGTACTTGCCCCGGAATGCAGACGAAGATGTGTGTTGATCCGTTTTGCCCTTCTCGCCTTCTGATCGTGCTTTAGATACCTTATGAAGAACTCGCTCGCGAACTTACTCTCGTCGGGATCTTTGGCATAGAAGATCCCTTGCGTGAGGGTGTTCGTCAGGCTGTTGCAGATTGCCAGAAAGCTGGTGTCACCGTCAAGATGTGTACTGGTGATAATGTCCTTACCGCCCGTTCTATTGCTTCCCAATGCGGGATATTCACGCCCGGCGGCATTATCATGGAAGGACCAGTTTTCCGGCAGTTGAACGATGCAGAGATGCTTGAGGTCGTTCCTAGGCTCCAGGTCCTTGCGCGTTCCTCCCCTGAAGACAAGAAGATTTTGGTCGAGAAGCTGCGCTCCTTAGGGGAGATCGTTGCAGTCACTGGTGATGGTACAAATGATGGACCCGCCCTCAAAACCGCGCATGTGGGCTTCTCCATGGGCATCGCTGGTACTGAAGTGGCAAAAGATGCCTCCGACGTCATCCTTATGGATGACAATTTCGCATCAATTGTCAAAGCCATCATGTGGGGTCGGTGCGTCAATGACGCTGTGAAGAAATTCCTGCAGTTTCAACTCTCCACCAACGTGACTGCCGTCGTTGTTACGTCTGTCACGGCCATTGCATCGGCGTCAGAAACCTCTGCCTTGTCGGCTGTTCAACTGCTCTGGATCAATATTATTATGGACACGTTCGCTGCTCTTGCGCTTGCTACCGACCCCGCCTCTCCTGTCCTTCTCGACAGAAAGCCAGACAAGCTCATGGCACCGCTATTCACCGTCGACATGCACAAGCAAATACTTTTACAGTCGGCGTATCAAATTGTCATCATCCTCGTTTTCCACTTCTTTGGTCTGCAGATACTCGGCCTCGAGAATACCTCGACAAACGATACGGTTGTGCAGACCGTGGTATTCAACATCTTTGTCTTTGCACAAATAGCCAACTCTTTCAATTCGAGAGGACTGGACCGCAAGCTCAACGCTTTTGATGGCATTCTGAAAAATCGATATTTCATTGTTGTTACACTCATCGGTAATCTCGTATTTTGCGTTCCCCCATTTTCTCACCTGACCGTCGTTCTACAGAGGTCGTCGTCCAAGTTCTCCTTGTGTTTATTGGTGGTGCTGCCTTTCAGGTGACACGCATCGGGGGTCTTGAATGGGCTGTCTCTCTAGCCCTCGGCCTAGTGTCCATTCCCTTGGGTGCTCTCATCCGCCTTTTGCCAAACAAACCATTCGAACGACTATTCGTCTTTGTGAGACTCCTCCCGAGTCCCGAAACGCTGCCCACCATCAAACCCGACGCGGAATGGAACGAAGCCATTGAACTTGTCCGCGACAATTTGGCGACCTTTGCCAACCTCCGTGGTGCCCGTCTGCGTTCGTCGTCGTTTGTCTGGAAGAGTCGCTCGGCACGTGTGCACAGTGACCGTAGAGTTCCTCTGTTCGTCGTCCCCCTTGTTGGTCTTGTTTCTACGCTAACGCTCCTCGATAAGACCGTCCATTATGACCATGGTTCCTACGTTAATAGCATCTTCAATCGGGGCAGGTTGGGCGCCACATACGCATGGCACACTCTCAGACCCGGCACGGTATGATCCCTCTGGGTCGTCGGCGGCGCTTTGGGAGGGCCGGTTCCAAATCCACCCGGACACCAGAGCGGACGACCCGATTTTCCAGAAATGGACTGGCCACCGCCTGCGACCCTCGCCCTCGCTTGTTTGAACTGTCATGATCCTATCACGAACGGGTGCTGCGTCACTCGACGATCTATATATTAATCGTATGATAATCGGCAAGATGAGGGACCGGGTCCCTGTACTACGTTTTTCCTTGCATTAAACCTACATCCACAAAGCATGCAGTTACACCATTCACCACCTTGCACGTCATTTTGGTTCTTTGCACATAGCTTATCCGTTATCATAACCCACATACGCGAGGTAACTTATTTTAGCTCTTATTAGACGGCTACATCATGGTTCTTTCAATCATTTTCCACACGTTTTGTCAGTTCATGCACTTCATGTCACGTTGCATTTACATCTCAATAAGTAATGTTGACGGTTCATAACATGGTATGATTTGAATATGCAGCCCGACTGAAAGACCGGAGATCACCAGCAAATACTGCCGGACGATCATATGGAGCAAGTATGCGTGTCAAGATCAGTTGATCGTCGCGAGCGCATCGCCGACTTTCTCCATATTTGCCTCGCGGGGATGAACGCAACACAATCAAGGGTCATGCACGGGTTACACACGTATCACGCCTGTTTCCTGCGGCACGGACACCAACAGGTCCGTTGGTAAGCGATATTGCTCAGGGTGGGCGGACACGGGATGCCAGGACTTCCTTCGAAAAAGGAGCTGCAGTAAACAAGGTTAATGTATAGTATTTTCGAGCGCCAAGCGGTGACAGTAGGAAACAGAGGAATGGCTGCAGGGTTCGTGTAGGTCCACGAAAAAGGCGAGACGTGTTTGACCGGGGGGTTGATACAACATTACAAGGAAGGAAAAAAAAGTACTAGGCAGACACCACTGCGGCAGGAGGTCAGGTAGAGACGAGCACGAGGAAGTGGGCAACTCACGTCCGCGAACCCTGAATAAAAAAGAAACCTATAAATCCTTGACTGGCGGCGAAACCCAATGTCTCAGGAGGCGATTGTCTGCGTCATGACCCCATAGGTAATACGATGTGCGTTGTTGTAGCACGAAGAGCTGAGAAGGAAATATGCGGCATACGCCTCTAAACAGGAGAAAGGCAAAGAGGGATAGTACTGAGACTATGACACGTCCGATGAACGAGAGCAATGGATTGAAACGGAGTGTGCGCACAAAAGATGAGTTTCTCCCAAGGTTCTAGGGCATTTATGGCAAATGTTGTTTCAATGACCAGCTTGCGCCTCCAGAGGTAGTTTCGTATACGACCCGAATCGCGTACCATTACTGGAGACGATGGCTGGTGGTGGTGCAAGGCAGTGAGGGTTGGCGAACGTTGGTCGATTTTATTAGCGTTGTTTAGCGTGAGAGATAGAGACGTCGAGTCTCACAAGTCCCTGGTGACGTGCAACGGGATGCCGCCTAAAAAGACGCTAGCGGAGTTCAATCTGAGTGCGCGAGAATATCACATGTGGTTGTCGGACCCTCAAATTAGGCACTCCGACAGGTGTATGCAACAGGGATTGGTGAACAAGGTACTAAGATATGTGAGCAGTACACATCATCGGTATAAGATAGTCGGAATCATCAGAGTCAAATGCTTGAATGTACCATTCATCATCGGTGGACGTGGAGGGCCAAGTAATACTCACAGTAAGTGTATTCCCGTGGGTCATAGTTCCTTGAGTGCTGGATGGTCAACGAGATGCCGGAGCAACCGGTCATCACCGTCTTGGCCCCAGAGGTAGTAGGTCACACGTTGACGCATGATAGAGACATGCTGCGGCAGATACTGGTATAGCCCAGAGAGGAGAAGAAGCGCGAAAAACATGAAAATAATCACTGCAAAGGTTCCGTAAGATCTTTGTACGATAATGATCCGCAAGCATCAGGTTGGGGGATACATACTGGACAGAACCTTCTCCCAAGGCTCTAGCATTGAGAATGCGAGGGTTGCCTCGAACTTGGTCCGTTGACGCCATAGGTAGTTGCTCAACATCTCATAAATGGTGCAAGATTTGGAGCCTGGATACGTGTGGAATTGGGAAAAGGAAACCTTGGAAATGGTTGGGAGAAGGGCTCGAATTTAACGATGGAGGCCACCGCAGTACCTGCACGATCGCTGTGTTTAGAATCCGAGAACAAACCAATTGCCAAGGCTTTTTTTGACCGTGAGCTGACTTTCTTGGCACGTGACACAGGCGCAGCAAGTCAAAACTCAACTGAGTCAACTCACAGACTGCGGTTGAAATTACGCTGAACAAAGAGTAAGCGAGGATTTCTTGCATATGGTGAGCTCGATTGTCCTGGGGGTTGAGCTAGCCAACTCAGTCCGACCCGGACCAAAGTTCTCAGCACTGTGCGATACAGCACGGCCGCCTTGCTGATGGGGCCGCTAGATCATGATGGTAACTGAACCCACGGTACCACTAATTCCGCAGCTCGAATACCAAATTTTCCCTGTGTTCGTTTTTGTCTTTATCAGCGAATTGCCGAGTCTCATCCCGAATCACCCCACCCAGACTAGTGTTAAAAATACTGGACCCTCGCACGCGCCGCACTAAGCACAATGAGGGAATCGTACCTTCTCTTTCGCTCTTTCCACTTGAAAGCCGTTTGAGTGTTCGCTAGACCTATGAAGCTAGGTCCAATACGCCAAGGTGGATCTCCGACGGTCCAACCTTGATGGCCGGGGCAAGGCCCATGGAAAATGGATGCAGGCTTGTATTCTCTCCTTTGTCGCCCATCATCTTAATATCTCAATGGTATCAATCAAGTTACCCCGAGATCATAGATGTCCGTGTTCCTCCACTCATCAACTCTCGACTCGCCGATTTCGTTTCACGCAGCGAATGGAGAATGACTGGCAGCTTGTCGTTTCCTCTGGACCGAGTTCAATCACGACCTCATCACGCTCCTGTCTCCTCGTCCGCCACTTTCGTCATCGCACACGCGCTCCCCTGATCGCCCAAATTGAGCTGCCAATACATCCAATTCAGGCAGTCAAGACTTCAAGTAGACGCGCTTTTTTTCGGGAATGCACAAATCACGATCTGTCTGCATTTCCGAGTAGGCTGTTGTCTAAACGTTCCATCACCGCTCGATGCAGCCAATCCTAGTCGTACCTTCCGTGCCGAACATAGTCACGCAGTGTTTGTCATCAACGAGGGCCATGGTTTCCATCGTAAAACCTCCCAGTTACTGTGTTCACCGCGACATTGGGTTTAGGTGCCGTGTGACTATGTTCTCTCAGTAGCCTCAGCTTTGTGTTATCCGCTTGCGTCCACAGTGATTGAAAAAGGCTTGGTTCTATTCTCTCGTTCTAGGTCCAGAGAGTATGTGCTCCCCTATGCGCCGTGTGACCATGAGAGATTGTATATGATGCATGCATGCTCCAATAGGTCATGCGTATGGTGAAGCGATATGATATTCAAGTCTGTTGTATGTAAATTTCTGCTATTAGCTCGTGGCGATGTGGTTATGATATCTTGAGAGCCATTCCATAACAATTCTGGAAGAGCAAGATCGTAGTCGAACGGTAAATCATTCATGCTAGACCTTGTGACGGCTCTCCAATCACGATCTGTGAACCTGCTTGTGAGGGGAACGAAGTTAGAATATCTGGAATGTCAATCATACTTCTCGCAGCGTACCCGGCAAAAATCGTATCCAGTTTCCTTGTTTCAAGGGGATCGAAATGTGAAAGAGTTGAAAACCATCGATGTTCTTCAACAACGTCGTTATCTTTGCAAGATTTTGTCTGGAACTGATGTACAGAATGCCAACCGAGACAGTTGAATCACTACTTGGCTAGTTGTCGAAACTCCAAGTTGCGATCATGCATGTTTCGATTATTACAGCCGAGATCGATTCCCATCCAGGAAACGTGTCGAGGCGATGCAGGTATACACTCTTACCCCATGACCACCACCACTGCAGAACTCCCGCAAGATACCTTACAAAGTGTTCCGCCAGAAGGGGCTCAAATCAGCCCCCTTCCTGGCACTCCGGATTCGACCGACGCGCCGCACCCTCCGACACCCGCAGGTAACACTGATGAGACTAAGGCCGAGAAGAAACGACGTAACGAACAACTCCGCGCTTTAAGGTTTTGCCATATTTCTCGATCTCCCATCTCTTGCTAACTTTCGAATCATTTCATAGCTGCACGTTCGGGCCCATACCAAATGTCCCGATTTTCACTCATTGGGATAAACGGTAAGTAGTATCGCCACATCATATCTCAACCCATCGGTATCAAGACATTACAGTGCTGATTGTTCAAAATCTGCGGTTCACCGCTCGATTATTGCCGGGATATGCGGAAACAGCAGACATGGCGCTTATTCTGTTTCCTTGTCCGACAGATACAAGGACAATGAAGATGGGGGCGATGTCATGTATGAATATTCTTTCCAAGATGCCAATCTCTTTCTGACCACCTGACCACTATCAACAGCATCTATACCGGCACAGGTGGTAGGGAGCGATGGACCAATACCACGCCCCCAAAACGTGTATGTCACTATCATGCTGGACGTGGACTCACCAGGAGCTGATATCATCTGTATTCTTTCAGCTCCGCTTTGGTCCACAGACGGAGGATCAATCCTGGGAGAACCCCTTCAACAAAGCATTGATAGTATGGCAGTCGATACGTTGACCACATCCACTCATTGATCGTCTCATTCCAGGTATCATGTCTTACTGGAAATCCGTTACGGGTCATCCGCTCGTGGAGGGGTGCCTCGGAATACGCGCCCCTCAAAGGGTACCGTTACGATGGACTGTACAAAGTTGCGGCCGTGAGTTTGTGTTGTTCATCTTGTCGCATTTCGGTTACTAATGACTTGAATTGTAGTACTGGACGGCCAAAGGACGCAATGGAAAGGACATTTGTCGCTGTCGATTAGAAGTACTATATCATTCGTTTCTGTAAATCACTTGCTGACAATTTCGTTGTTGATCCAGCGTCTACCCGATCAGCCTCCCATTCCGCTGCGGGAAATCACCATGCCTGCGCCGAGAAGACGTAGAGAACGTCTCGTATCTGGTTTTGCCTCCAGTCCCCCATCGATGTCATCCTCCACCAATACCCATGACTGTCCGCACGAAACCGGTGACACGTGGCCCAACCAGCCCAATGAGCCCACCGGATCTGCTGCACAAATGACAGGGGACACTGGAGGAATGCCAAATCCGCAGCAGCAGCAAGAAGAGCCTACCGAGGTTGACTTCAATATGGGCGAATTGGAGGTCGATGTAAAATGGCATCCATCGCCTCCGTCTTCGCAGCCACGGTCTTCCCCTAAACCCGGTACTATGACAAGATACAGATGGGACTCCAGGAGGAATCAGCTGGTCAGAATTCCTACTGCCGACGCAGTCCCGAATAGGGTTGTCGCTGCAGAGGAAGACGATCGGGTCGCAGATGATGCAACGCTGGTTCAATCTGAAGACGGCCATGCCAACGAGCGCGAGACGGAATTCTATTCTGATCTTGGTGACCCAGACGAGGCATAAGCATTTGACTCGTCTTCTAGGAGAATGTTCGATATATTGCGATCCATGTACTTACTACTGTGATGCTATCTCAATATTTGCTGTGTTGTTAGGCTCTCTGTAGATGTGAATTTACTTCCTTTTCCAGAGTCGCGCAGTTAGTTGCCGTCCATCCCTGCTCAGACTTGGACGTCCAATGGGTCTCTTGTTATCCCTCCCTATCGCTGGTTCTCTGGGCACAATAGCGACATCATGCCTTGGAGGTCTGGCTTTCTTTTGCACTAGCACCGCAGGTCTGTGCGTCAAAGTGCGATATATGCTCGCACTCACACCAGCCTCGCAGCTTCCATGTTCTGCAAGTCATGCAATTGCAACTCATCTATCGCGACTAGGATTGGTTTTGCGGTAAGTCCTCCCGCCAGCCTACCGTATGATCAATCCCACAACTTGAAGTTAGATTATATTCATACTCAATTCGCTTTTGGCGTGGCTCATGAAAACACCGTTTGCCATACACAAATTCGAAGAATGGAGCTATGACTACATCAAAATGGAGTGCGAGGAGGGCAAGTGCTACGGTGTACTCGCGGTGCGCCTTCTTATCCTCGCCTCTGGTCATCCCTTTTCTTATACTTTGTCTAGGTTCATCGAGTTTGCTTTGCATTATTCCTCTTCCATTCCCTATTGAGCCTGTCCCTCATTGGCGTGACGGAATCCCGGGATAAACGCGCGGCGATACAGAACGGGTAACGTAACTTCTCGTGCTTATGCCTAGTTGCTCATTGCCCGCAGTTGGTGGGGCCCCAAGGTCTTGCTCTGGCTCGTGTTGGTAGTTGTCACCTTTTTCATCCCGAACGGCTTCTTCATCTTTTGGGGAGACTATGTCGCTCTCATTGGCGCAACGATCTTTATCCTTCTTGGTCTTGTCCTCCTGGTTGACTTTGCGCACTCTTGGTCAGAGACCTGCCTGGAAAACTGGGCGAAATACGAATCGTCTCTTTGGCAGTGGATCCTCATCGGCTCTACGGCCCTGATGTATATCACGACCATCACCCTTACCGGCGTTCTCTATGGATACTTTGCTGGCTCTGGGTGCACGGAGAACCGTTTCTTCATATCATTTAATCTCGTTCTCTGCATCATCAGCACGATCATATCCATCCACCCAGTTGTACAAGATTCGAACCCACGATCTGGTCTTGCTCAATCCGGCATGGTGGCTGCTTATTGTACATATCTCACCACGTCCGCTGTGACCAATCATGCCCACAATTCTTGCAACCCATTCACGCGGTCGAGTACGACGGGGACGACGACGGTCGTTCTTGGTGCGGTGTTTACATTCCTGGCGATTGCCTATTCCACGAGTCGAGCGGCCACACAAAGCCGAGCGTTGGTGGGCACAGGAAAGAAAGGTGGCGCCGTTCACCTGTCAATTGATGACGGGGTGTCAGAGATGGGAGTAGTAAGCACCCAACCAGGGCGCACGGAATCTCCCAGGTATCAAGCGTTGTTGGCTGCGGTCCAGGCAGGGTATGTTTCGCTTTCCTTTTGCACGAAGAATCTAGTTGAGTTTGGACATTACAGAGCTATTCCCGAGTCTGCACTATACGAGGAAGAAGAAGAAGAGGAAGAAGATTATGGAGAAAGCAGGGACGACGAACGTTCTGGAACCCGTTACAATGTAATGTCATTCGTCTTCGTGTTACTGCGCTGCTGACCACCTGTGCAGTATGCTTGGTTCCATGTCATTTTTGCTCTCGGGGCGATGTATGTTGCGATGCTGCTCACAGACTGGTCAGTGGTCACCTTGCCCAAACGCATCTGTTTCGAGTACTCATCCTTTTTATTTGCAGGAATGTAGTGTCAACCGAACAGGGTGGTGCTGAATCAGAAGAGATTGTCCACATCGGGCGCTCTGAGACAGCGATGTGGATGCGTGTTGTCAGCAGTTGGGTTTGCATGCTCCTATACATGTGGAGCCTGCTCGCTCCAGTCTTCATGCCAGATCGGTGAGTCCTAGTTCTACGTCTGTAGATTGCATTTTGATGCCAGTTGAGCAGATTTGGAGACTTGTAATATTACTTTTCTGTGATGTTTTCACTTTTTATTTTGCCCGGACTGGTTTATATACATATTCCAAGTCTTACATTCTGAACTGTCGTGCAATTCTCGATAGGGATATCAGTGTGAGGTGATCCATGAATTCCAAGGCCGCTTCGTCTTTTCTGCACTCTGTTGATAACTTACTAAGGGACGCATTGATACCGATCACTGGAGCTTAGCGGTGCGATGTAGGACACCCAGTTAGCACGCGCTTGACAAAGTAGCCTTTTTACTGGCCTCGGGCGAGGAAAAGGATTGATCCGAGTTCTTGGCTCGGGTGCTTCAAAGCCCGTGATTCATGATGCACAAAATGTTATTTTCACTTGAGAGACATCGCCCATGCTTTCTTGTAGCTCTGGAATTGAAATAAGGATAACTCGACCTGCTTTTGCCTGTACATCATTCGGTAGGCGGAAAATGTCAAGCGCTCGTCTCCATTCTGGTACAGAGTTAAAGTCATGTCGCCGACCGTAAGATGCCGTTTTGAATTCTGAACGAGCACCATATTTGTGATCGCTAAGAGCGATGGGACTGAAAAAGAGAGCCGAGTCACGCAAGCATGAACTCACCGTCGATCGTGATTTGAAAATCTCGGCCACATGCATCGAGGAGTCTGCTTCGACAGGGCCCTCATGTCTAGCAAGCCAGATGGTGCAGTCCGTCAGGAAGGTGAATGAAGGGCCGAGAGCTGGTTTCCGAGTGGTCGATGAAAAGATAGACATGGGATTGTGAGGAAGAGAAGCGGACGTGTTATTGACAACCTCCGAGGGGTTAGACGGGGCGATGTTAAAAGTATGGATACTCACAAGGAATGCCAAGTAGTACGATCGAGCCATTGTACGAAGATGCCGCATGAATGTGGTCATGGTTGCATGTCCGTGGGATGACACAGCACTAAGAGATGGTGCCAGAAGGGGCGTAACGGAATCGATGATAACCAGGCGGACTCTAGGACTAGGCAATGTATTGGCCTGACATCCTTGTGTTATCTGCATCGAGCGTCAATCGAGCATACATACAGTCACTGAAGATTCGAGGTCTTCAAAAAGACTATGTGCGGTCTCAATGTTGAGAACAAGCGAGACTTGCAGTCGTTCTAGCACCGTGGAGGCCTTCAGGTACTCGATTTGATTCGGGGAAAGAAGAAGAGATATCGTTACCTCCGTCCCCACCAATTGCCCGGCTACCTGGCTGGTCCGTTGGGCAGAAAAATCGCCTGTGGTATCCATCCACAGAACGGATGCTTCTCTGTTCACTGCTAGCAAACGCAGGGCAATCTGCAAGACAAGCGACTGACGGCCTGGATGAGAAATATGATGATGAACTAGCGTGCTTCGTACCGTCTTTCCAGATCCTCTATCCCCAGAGATTTCAAAGACACGCCCATTTCCAAAACCATTTACCAGCGCGTCGAGTTCGTCTACGCCGCAAGTGATGTGCGTATTATAGTCGTGCTGTCTTTGGAGTTGGTCGGCGTACAACTCGTCTCCTCGAATACCACGCGCGGATGTTCTCTCGGCGACTAGCGCTATGCATGTCTTGAGATCCGCAAGACTAATGACCCCAGGTGGTAGCCTTTGTAGAATGTCGATTGGAGACCCAGCGAATAAGAGATCAGCGTCTGTCCTCAATCCGCAGGCCTCGAGAGCAGCGACGAGATCACTCGAAAGTGCGGGGATCAATGACTGGAGACGCATCTGAGTTTGTGTAGGCTTTTGTGACAGTAACCACGAATGTCTGACCCACCTCAGACGGACGTCTCCCGTCCGTCTGCACTTCCGACAGCGACACTTCATCAGCGTAGCGCAGTCAACGCCCTCGTCGACCAAAACTCGGACGAATACCTCGACAACATCGAAGAGGAATGGAACAAAAAGTTGGACGCCGAAGTGGAAGCGCTCGTGGACGGCATGGTCGACATTGTTAGCCTCGCTTCAGTGTGTCCATCCTCCCATCGGTTCATAACGTCGATGCTAACATTGCCAGATTGGAGACAAGGACAAGTTTCGCATCGCCCAGGAATCCTTTCAAGCGGAATCGCGTGCCGAGTCGATGGTGAGTCTCTTGATTCAATCTTCCTACGACATCGCTCACCGTCACTAGGTGAAGGCGGCAAATTCGCTGCTGTCTATTACCCACTCTCTAAAGTTGCTTCTACTTGTGTCGGACGAAGCGCAGATTGCGCACCGTCGAGATGTAGAACTCAAGTACGTACAACAGGAGAAAATCGAGGCGCAGCAAAAGGTTGCGGCGTTGTTGGACGAACTATTCAGGCAGCCATCCACCAGCTCGTCTATCTAATACAAACGGCGATGTATGGAGTGTAAACGTGCCATGGTGCGTATGCTTGAAAGTTGGGGACGTCCCGTTGTTGTTTGAGTGACTGGTTTCTCGGCGATCCACGCTGCCAACTCGACGTGTGAGCAAGTGTATCTTACCATCTTTGCATTGGCCACTTGTCTATCGCTTGGTAGTACTATGTGAGTCCGGGTAGTAAGAAAACCGACGATTTGGATCGTGATATTGATGTTCATCGATCTTTCCTACCATTACCATGTCGCAAACTGCGCCCTATGGAAAATGGGAATCGACCATCACGCCAGAGTCCATCGTGCAAGGGGTGCGTTCAATCCATCGGTAAATTTGACTCGCCCGTAAGATCAGATTGGCCCAGACGACTACCTTTACAGATCTCTTTGTCGACCCCGCGAACAACAAAGTATACCACATAGAAGTGCGTCCAGAAGACAACGCCCGTTATGTGATCGTGGATACGCTCGCAGAACGGGACGTCATATTATCTCCTTACAGTGCACGTACCCATGTCCAGGAGTATGGGGGTGGTGCAGCGATTGCTTTTGCTGACACCCTGTACTTCTCCAACGCCGACAACCGCGTGTACTCGGTCAAGGCAACAGCGGAGAGCCACCCTGAGTTAGTTGCACCAGGTAATCCTAGAGTCGATCTGTCGTGACCCTACCAGCTCATCTTTCTGGAATGTAGAAAACCCAAAGCATAGATACGCCGACTTTGCCGTTCACCCCATCCGTCATGACCTTCTTGTATCCGTCCTTGAAGATCACACAGTGGATACTCCCCAGACGGTTGTCACGACTCTCTGTGTCATAAACACTCTTCGAAAAGCTGTTTTCCCCCTCATCGTTGGCGCGGATTTCTATGCGGCTCCAACGTTCAATCCATCTGGCACCAAGATCGCTTGGCAAGAGTGGTATCACCCAGACATGCCTTGGGAAGGCTCTCTGATTAACATTGCCGACGTGCTGGTCCAGGAAGATACGATCGTCGTCTTGAACAAGACACGCGTTGCCGGCGAATTACTCACAAAGTCTGTTAATTACCCCACCTGGGCATCGAATACCACGCTCGTG
>JBBPRO010000172.1:0-22181 GCA_038093055.1 Boletus mariae | reverse complement strand
TCGACAATATGATCGGGAATGTCTGCCATTTGTTTATGAACGAAATGTACGCCAGATGAGAACGCGGCGAGGATGTCCCTTTCCGGTCGACTCGTAATGAGGAACCGAAGGTTCGTTGGCAGGGCATTTTCGGAAAATTGCGCGGAAATGACTCGTAGGAGCTGTCGACGACTGGCTCCATCACCACTCTCGTCAAGAGCATCGATGACGATGACTAACGGCCCGATAACATGGAGGTGCTCGCTAGGTTCAATGATAAGACGTGTCACTTGCTCCACAAGCGAGGTCGACGTGCGAAGAGCTCGATTGTCCTTTACAATCTTCCATAACGCAGACTTGTACTGAGGATCGTGGTCAGAGAGGTCCCGTGCGATAGTGCTGAAAAGATTTTCTGGATTCCGCCTCGCAACGTCAGTACTGGAGAAACAGTACGACGACCCTAGCCTCTCCTGTTCTTCGTATAGACGAGCAATGGAGTGTGCAACCGCAGACTTTCCTGATCCAGCAACACCGGTGAGAAGACAAACTCGGGGAGCATCTTCAGCGGGATTGTTGAGAATATCACAAATCTCGGAGATGAGGGACTCGCGAGTTCCTGTCAAACAGCCCTTCTCTATTGCATGCCTAGCACCGAGTGCATATGGCATGTCGTTTAGGTCAACAGTTTCCGCTGGGTTGCACATCATGAGAAGTCGATCATAATCAGATAGTTGTGGTTTACCAGTGTGCTCCACAGTATTCATCATACGAACAACGGTAACCCCAGTCTGGAGAGTGACTTGCTCCAGGAATGCGGTTTTGAGTTCCCGCAACCTGCTCTCGTAACTGATAATCCTTGCATCGATGTCAGAGATCGTGTACTTCCCCGCTCGGATCCCTAGATATAAGATCGGCACAGTGGTCATCGTGAAGTCGATGACGACTCACAGAAACTTTTTTGTTTGGCGTATTCGGTAATGAAGTACCCGCACTCTGCCACTTGCTGAAGCAAAAGTGTGATTGTCTTCAGATGTGCCTTGATTGCCTTCAACGGCTCGGCGTCGTGAACGAACGAGAAGACGTCGCTCATCGTGCTTGCTAAGCGAATAATCTGATCGTCGCGATTGTTCTGGTTCACGAGCAGCTACGCGGTTGATCGCAAGCGATCAGAGATAATACAAAGTAATCAATAATGGACATGCCTGGTTCGCAGCAGAAATAACTGACCAAGTCAGAGAAGTATAGGGGTGGATCTATGTCGCATTTAGACAGTGAAAAAATCAAGTCGATGAACACCAAATACCGCTGCAATGTCGGCGACAATCTTGTTGAACAGAGCCATCCTCTTCAGTAGAACGCCCCACGTGGTCTCAAACGTCTGTGCCTCGGTGATGATGGTTGTGCTGGTATCGACCACCGAACTCAGTTGACCAACTGCTTGGGGGGCGGATCCCAGTGCTCCGAGCGCTCCGGTAGCCTTGGCGACAGCGTCGGCGGCTTGACGCTCTACTACATTGGCACCTTCGCGTGACTGGGCAGCGAGGGAAAACTTGATTGTGATGCCTGAATCGGAATCATCGGAGGCATTCTTTCCAAGGGTCTCCTCAAGCACTTAATCGCACAGATCACGTCAAGCACATATCACAGAGACTATCTTCGTACCTCCATCCTTCAGTTTTTGCAATACCTCGCCGATGGTATGAGTGAGAGTCGTGATCAGTTCGTCCTTGCCGATGCGGTGCTTCTGGTAGACCTTGACAACGAGGACAGAACGGTCGTCTCCGCCACTAACAACGCTCAGCGCTTAGGTTTCTGGCATAGAACGAATAAAATTGCCCACAAAATCCATTTATCCTCCCAAGCTATGGGATTCTCTGTCTCTCTTGCTGCCTTCGTCAGCTGCGGGGTATTCGCATCACCTATACGAAATTCGAGATAGTATCGCCTTGCGAATCTACGTCCACGCTTTGCTTGAATACGAAGTTCGATGTCTGAAAATATCAGCGAGCATGCAACGCGAGGTCTAGCATTGCGATCGTGCGACCCCACCTTTAATGGTGATTGTTTTCGCTCTAGACATGACATTCAACACTTGTCTCATAAATCAATTGAACGCGTACATGATTGAATCCATACTTTGAGCTATGTTGCCTGTGTTTATGGTGTTCTGGGTGGAGATGGTGAGTGGGAAGAAAGGTGAGTGTAATTGGACTCAGCCTTTGGCCGCCGTCAACCACATTAACACCAGCCCCGAATACTGCATTCAACGTGCCAACCGAAGGACAGAGTCGTAAAGCAAGGATATCCTCGCGACAACTATGCAAATACATCCACCGAAACGTTCCAGCTTCTAAGGTAGCCCCTCCAAAGACGCACGCACCACGTCGTCCTCACGAACCCCACCAAAATCTCCCTATCCAACTGCGCCAACGCCCGTCCCAAAAACGCGCCCACGTCCCCGACATACGCCACGGGCGCGTTCTCCGACGCCGCGAAGCGCGAATTGCTCCTCGTAATCAATCTCTGTCAACCGCAACTCTCCTCCTTCGAAGCAAGGTACTCCAGCGCCGTAAACACCGCCGGCCTATGTGGGGCGCGTGAGCGAGAAAATGACGCAACACGCGAGGCCTACTGGCTCCGCGAGGTCGGCTCAGACAGCATTACCCTGCTCTCGGACAACCCCACCGCGACCACCTTGCGATCCTTGTGCGGCATCTTGAGCACCTGCGCCACCACGAACCTACGCTCGTCAGCCGCGGACACGGTCAGGCAGGGCGTGGCTGGATCTACGTATTCAGTGTCCGTCTTGCTCGCGCGTGCGCAGCGTCATCATCAGCGGACGTATGTACGGCTCCTGCATCGGCGTCAGCCTCGCGGACAGGAACGAGAAAAGAGATGGACGCACGGATCCACGTCTTGTACGACACCGGCCAGCAACTCGAATTCCCAGCCGTCGTCGGTACCAACCCTGCTGGACGATTGCCAGCACGCACTCTAGCTGATCTGCCCTTACCATTTCTGGCGCGTCACGGATTGTCAGATGGATATCGATTTAAAGTCTGTCTGGCCGAATGTGATCATGATGGCTGTCCCTCCAGTCAAGTAGGTAGCAGATCTGACTCGGAATGACATAGCATAGCCTCTAGTGTATGATCAACAACAACAGAAATGACATGAGTTCCTATTTCACGTATTATTTAAATGAAGCGTTGCAATGGTTTATATCGCGTGGGGGAAAGAAAAGAACAATCCGTTTCCCGGCACATGTGACAAACAGCAACAGAACAAAGGAGGAAGAGAATAAAATACTCCACAACACTTGGACGATGATGGCACATATACCTATCAAGCAGCTCAACAAGATTGAAAAAGACGATACAGACGTACGAGAGAGGAAACAACAAGGTGTTGGAAAACGAGGCGTCATCTAGGCCGTCAACTTTGGAATGACCTTGATCATCTGATCAATATTGATAAACTGTACCCAAGCCTCCAAATCCTTTGCATTATCATGCCAAATAAATTTGGACTCTTTTGTGCCGCGAAAAAACGCGCACGCGCACTGATATGATTCTTCGATCACCGTTCCGCTCCGCTGGACGCCGAGCTGGGCCTTAAACACCCTGAACTCCCAACCTTGCAGCGGATGGTCGTCCCCCCGTGCGCTCTCGTTGGGAATGTTGAACTCGAGTCGGGACCAGTCGAATCCGCGGGATTGACCGACCGCTTTGATATACGCTGCCTTGAGGGAGAGGAGGATACATAGTCGACGCAGTACGACTTCGTCGCCGAGTTCGGGTGAAATAAACGTCAATTCTAATGGGGTGAGCTGTTACCCGGATAAACGCGCGCGCGGACACGCAAAAAAGGGCAAACAAGGCACGATGGGATCGTCGTACGTCAATGTGAGTAAAGGGGTCGTGTGCCGGCGAATGGGGTACAGACCTTGTGTGCAAACGATTCGGCGTATGCAGCGACGGATACGCCGCGGGGCTCGACACAGAGTTGTTTGATACCGAGACCGATGTTGACGACTTGTCGTTGACGGCCCTGCGTCATGACCATGCCACACAACGAATTGTCGTATGCGAGATGGTAGCCAATCATCGATTGTAGAAATTTTTCTGGTGGCATGTCATCGGGAGACTATGTGTGCGGGAGGTCAAGAGGATGATGAGCGTTGTTTTTGGACGACGGGAGTGAGGGGAAGAAGACGGTCGGATGGACAGACCTGTTCTATCCAGTGTTTCCCGTTTGACGTCTCGCAGTCCTTCCACTTTGTTCTTGATATCCGTCGATGTCGCATCATGAGGAGCGGTAACATTTGAGATATAATCTGACCTGCATGCACCAGCGTTGAGAAAGTATCAAACGAAGACGCAAAGGGAGGGTTACTGGATGATGGAGGGAGAGGACGTGGCGGGCCAAACTCACGAAAGGATTCGATGGAGGTGCAATCATGTGGAATCCTCGCATGGGGAGAACACTCCCTCACGAGATTGTAACACTTGTCGTATTCCTGCAACGAAATCGTAAATAAAGACGAAAAAGAGTACCGCCGGAATGGTCGCGCCGAGTGGCGGGTGCACTTGGAGGGCAGCCAACGCACACACACACACACCTCTGTCGTGACATCGCGATTGAGCGAGAGCATCCAAACGAGAATGGGGCACTCCATCGGTCGCTGGGGGTTTCCTGTTTATGAGGTGGGATACGTGGGGCTGGTGAGGCGAAGTTTGAGTGGGAGAATGCCTAAAGGACTCGATGGAGGGCAGCCAAATGCTGTGGAGGTGTTCAGAGGAAGAATAAACAAGGGATCGAGGTGGGGGAGGACGTTGAGGAGGGCACTAGTGTACACGGGTAGACCATTATAAAACCTGATCAGAACAAGCAAACTGTACATTTTGGTTCATTCCACGTGTCGTTGGCTGTACCAGGTCCACAATCCCTCCAATCTTTTTTTTTTCCCTTTCGCAAGTCCATTAAGTATGGAGCGCCTCCATCACCACTCTCCATGGCAGCCGGGCCAAGGAATGCCATTGCCAACCGGGTTGGATAGGTTCTCCAACTTGAACTCGCCCGGTCCGATGTCCTCGCCCATCTGTCGTGCAACAGCTGCATTGCATTGTCACGGAATCTCCACGTTCAGTTCCAACTGGCCCATCCTGGTCCTCAGGTCGCCTGATCGATTGGTCTCCGGAACTGGTGAGGAAGTCGATACCCAAATCCAAACTACATTCATTACTCCGCTACCAGTAGCATGTATGACCCAAAGTCCTCTGGTCTACGAACGGAAAACGAAAATAATGGAAGAAACGTGGGCGAGTAAACCCTAAACACATGTGACATGTGACACATGACCCACCTCGTGTGTGCTCGTGTCTCATAGGAACTCCCATCACTCTAGGCTGAAAAACGTCTAGACATGTTTGGAAAACAACCCTACCGATCCATTCGACGCACTGCAATGACAGCCGAGACCCGCATCTCGTACAAGCTCAGCCACTACCGTCACGGCGCATGACCGAGCCATTGTGCAGCCTCCGAGTCTGGCGTCGCTTAGCGACTGATAACACTCCCGAACACGCGTACGGAATCGAGGAGTTTGATCGCGGGCTGTTTAATAGTCAAAATAGGTCCATGGTCAGCGGTCACATGTCGGACATTCTACAAGGGAAAAAAAGAGATACTTCTGATGGAAAAACTTTCCATGCGGTTCATTCCCTGCTATCTAGCCACTCGGTGAACGGGATCTATGGCGGAGGAGACGGCGACAAGTGCTTCTGAAAATGACTGTACGGCTCCATGACCGATCGGCCGGAGATGCGCGGGGGGAAATGTTTCGTTTGCAAACGCAACGCCTAGTATCGCATGTGGGCGGCGGAAGTCACGACGAAACCTTGAAGCTGTGCGATCGACTTCTTACTTGCCTGATTCTTCCCAACGTTGCAAACCAACCAACCACTGAGATCACGAGGATGCATCACAACGCAAGAACGAGAGTATCGAATCAGGAACAACGTGTCGCACCCGTTTAGATGGATACTTGTCGCTCCATGGCAGGTCCGACAACAACCTCCGCATCAAACTACACTTCTTCCGAGATCGAGAAGAGATATCCTGACTCCGATTCGCTTCTTCACGTGTTTTTTCTGGGAAGATGCGGTAAATGAGCCGATAATGCGGTTATTGAGAAAGGTCGACAATATGCTGTGTGGAGTGAGGTCACAATGGGAAGATGGGTATATAGTAATGGATGCACCACCAACCCCGATCTGAGACCAAGTCCAAGACAGTTGTTCCAGGACGATAAGGATAGACATAAAAAAGGATCCCGCACCCTATAATGTATCAACTCCGATTGTTTTCTTTATGGCCGTTCCCTTACCGGCATGCAAGGTTGGTTTACGACCACCACTTGAAACATCCTACTCAAGGCTGGTCCTTGTACATGGCCTATTCAACTTTTTTCCAACGAACGGTATCGGAAGAAGAAATAGAACCAACAAACTTGTAAACTCGGCAAACTGTTTGTCGTCCGTGGCGCCCACCACATACTAGGTTCCCTTTTGTTCGTCGAGCACCAAGCACGCATACGCTGGGCACGAACGGATGCATTGGATACGATCAATACCCCATCGGCGAGGTCCTTTCGCACCAAAACGTAAACGAGACACTGACTATATAAATTTCTCATCTAGTCAGTTCATTGTCCACCCGACAATGCAGTCTTGACCAGCCTGTGGATCGTTCAGCAACAGTATCTTGCGTACCAGGATGACATCCACGTTAGGAATGGGCAACAAGGCACAGCAACAACGACTACCCTTAAGTGACAGGAGGGTGGACGAAACTTAACTCACAGATCACGTGGGATATTGGGGGCGGGATCGGTTCACAAGCCTATCTGGTAACCCACTAGGTGCACACGTGCACGGATATTGGGGGCGGATCGGCTCATACATGCTTGGGGTATAAAATCCAAGGCTGGCGATGACCGAATATCACCGCAAAGTATGTGCCATCAGTGCATAGAAATGACGTGTTATTTTGACGTGACAAACAGATTACATGATACGAGGCATCAGATCGCGCCCCAAGAGATATAATATGTCGTCATGGATTTCACATTCCGTGTGCACGATGATCCCGCCTCTCCTCGACGCCAACGCCAGGTGGGCCAACGCCGTTAACAAAGCAGACCCCGGATTCTTCTTAAAATCTGCTGAGGGCCAGCAACCAAAAGTCTTCTGGCTTGGTTGCGCAGATTCGCGTGTCCCAGAGTCGGTCATCACTGCAGCACGACCAGGCGACATTTTCGTACACCGCAATATCGCAAAGTAAATTCTCTCTCTCCCGTGTCTTCCCGACTCAACGTCTCCCAGCCAATTCCACCCAGACGACGATAGCGCCGGCGCCGTCCTCGCCTTCGCCATCGGCAATGTTGGCGTCGAGCATGGTACGTGTCTCATCCCGTTTATCGCGCATATACCCACCTTGCACAGTCGTTGTTGCCGGACACACCCACTGCGGAGGCGCAGCCGCGGCGTATCAGGCTGCACTGGACCGTTCCAAACAAGAGGCCGCACCCGAGTCACCCCTCTCCCGCTGGCTCAGCCCGTTGACCAACCTCGTCGCCAGCCTCAACCTGTCCAACACCGCGCCAGCCGCCGCGCTTGATGTCATTGTGCGCGAAAACGTCAAGCGCCAGGTCGAGCACATTTGCGACGCAGAGCCCGTCAAGCAGGCGTGGGCTGCCAAAAAGCCACTCTGGGTGCATGGCTGGGTGTATGACGTCGCATCGGGAAGGATCAAGGATCTCGGTGTGTCCCGTGGACCAGGCGTTCACTCTTAGTGTACAGTACTAGTGGCATAGTCAGTGTCCGAATAAACCATAACTACGTCGGGTGATGGCATAAGAGCAATCAGCGAAATGAAAACAAAAGTATGCGATCCATGAACAGAGAGAAACACACACAACAGATACCCATCAACACACGACGCAGCACTTCCACCCACCATCCGTCTCACCACCACTCACTCTCCTTTCCCGATACCGGTAGCCCCCCGCAGTCCCAGACGGAACCCCTTCTCGCATCAGCATACTCGCCCGCGTCGCTGCCTCGAACACGTCGTCCACGCCCTCAATCTTGAGCGCCGAACACTCCTTGTACGCACGCGCCCCAATCTCAGTCGCGACACGCTCCGCCTGCGCCCGCGAAACGTACTTGCCAATATCCGGCGAGTGAGGCGGCGGTCGCAGGTCCGCCTTACACCCAACCAGCAGGATGGGAATCGTCGGCCCACATATACTCCTCACCTCTTCAATCCACTGCCACACGGCATCAGCACAGCACCGGCCAAAACGACGACCCGACCGACCTTGACCGACACGTTCTCGAGCGAGTCCGGTGTGTCAATCGCATACGCGATCAATATGACGTGCGATTTCGAATACGAAAGCGGTCGTAGACGCTGTCCGCGTGGTTGGCCCCCCAGCTCACGGGACCACGACGGAAAACACGTACCTCGTACTCTTCCTGTCCACTGTTTTCCTGTCAGACAATTGGCAACAGAGCCCGAAACACGACGCACGCAGTATCCCACAACGCCAACTGAACCGGTTTCCCGTCCAGCCTGATCTCGGCCACATAGTTTTCAAATATCGCTGCAAGCGCACGTCAGATGTCATTCCATTCGAAACGAAAGAAAAGAGCACTTGCTCGGTTGCTAATAGGGCGAGGGACGGAGTCAGCCTCGAGGAGACGGCCACGAGCGTGTACTCACGTATTCCTTTGGGAACTCGCCCAGTGCAAACGAACATAGTAGCGACGTCTTGCCACATGCACCTATACACGCGCGACGCACTTGAGCCAGCGGGACAAGAAGCAGAAAAGGAGGCTTACCATCACCAACAATAACGAGTTTCCTCCGGATCTGGGGCAGAACCGGTCAGCGTCTGGCGGCACAAGGCCAATACCGACCATACGCACCGGGTTTTGAGACGACATACGGAAACAGAAAAACAAAAACAACAGGGAAGAGAGAAAGAAAAAACGGTCCAAGTGGTGAGAAGGAAAGAGAGGGTGGTCCCTAACAAGCCACTCTGTTGGATGCTGCCGCAGCTCTTTCGGCAGCTGCCCACCGCCAATGACACCACAATCATTACGTAACAATCATCGCCTTCATACAGCGTCCAAGCACAATCACAATTAAACGATGCCATTATATACACAACATGGGTATATATCACGACAAAGTACCTCACTGGTTCTTGTATATCGTCTGTATTCAACTGGTCAGCACAGTATCATCAAACAACGCGCCAACCCACCTTGATCTCCTCCTCGAAATGCTTGGCGACTTTGCTCCGCTGTACCTTTTGCGCCGCCGTCACCAGTCCACTCTCGGGCGTCCACTCATCCGGTGTCAGAATCACTGCTTCCAACACTTCCATCGGCCTAAAGTCGTTCTTCTTCCCACATGCATTACACTCTTTCAGCACCAACTCTTGCACCGCCTTGCCCTGACACAGATCCGTAAGCGGCGCAGTGGCGTCCACGCCGGCCAATGGACGCTGTGCAAGCATGTGGCGCAAGTGCACTTCGTGGGGAATGACGACGGCAATTGGCTGCTTGGCCTCGGCCGAAGCGTGCACGCAAATGTTGGAGACCAGATTGCACGACTTGTACGTCGCTTCAAGGCGTTCCAACGCAATATACTACAGAGATCGCCGTTAAAAGTGAGCCATGGATAGAATCCGTCGACCTACCTCGCCACCTTGGAGCTTCACCAGATTCTTGATCCTGTAAAATACATGGAATCTGCAGCCCTCAACCGCAGAACTAAAAACTCACCGATCAATCAGGGTCAGGGTCCCATCCGCATTCCACTGACCAACATCTCCCGTCCTCAACCACCCATCCTTTGTGAAGATCGTCTCGTCATTGTTCAAATCAGGGCGCTTGTAATACCCTTTGGTCACCGAAGGACCCCGAATGCATACCTCACCCTGTGGCGGGTTTCCAGTTGCCTTGTAACCAGCCTCAGGAACATCGATCAACTTGATCTCAATGCAAGGCACAGGCAGTCCCACAGAACCGTACTGCATCAACTCGGGCGGCAAGATTGCACACATGGCACACGATTCCGTCATTCCATAACCTGCAGTTTTCTTGTTCAACCTTGTACATCAGAACCAGACAGGACACCGACCTTGGAGCATCGTCACCAGCGCCACCGACAAGAATTCTTGGGTTTCCTTGCTCAAGGCGGCACCACCACACATTGCAAGACGAAGACGTCCCCCGGTAGCCGCTCTTACCCCGTTCAACACGACAGCGTCCGCAACGTCCGCTAGCACGGGAACGCCGGCCTTCTTGACGGCCATCGCACCATGGAAAACGCTCTTCTTCAATGTTCCGCTTGCGTTCACCTTGGACAAAATACCCTTGCGAATCGTCTCAAAAACCTGAGGTACTCCGACGAGAATCGAGGGGCGGAACGTGAAAATGTCTCCCTTGCAGCCCCGAACTGACGCATCCGTCAACGTCTTGACACGTCCGTACCCCGTCTTGACCCCGAAAGCAAACATCGTCACCTCGACCACGTACTCCAAGATATGCGCGAGAGGCAGGTATGCAAGGAACGTATCGTCCGCGTGCACGTGATGCCCGAGCAGGTGGTACACACCCGCCAGGGACGCCACGACGTTGGCATGCGTAAGCACGACCCCCTTGGGCGCACCCGTACTGCCACTTGTGTACATAATGAGCGCCACATCCTCAGGCGTGGGTTTGTGCGCGTCCAAACTGTCAAGAGGCTGCGCCCGACCGGCCGTCCGCAGCTCGTCAATGGAAACGACCGCAACGTTCTCGCGAACGCCGCGAATCTCGTCGAGCAGTGTCGACTTGGCGTCACCGTCATAGACGACCAGTTTCACGGACGGGGTCTCTTTGATGACACGTGCCAACGTGGGGAGGAGCTCTGCGTTGGTGAAGATGCCGGCACAGTCAGGCTCGTTGAGCGAGTGAGTGAGACCAGCCTCGCCGAGCGTATCGTAAGCAGTCGCGACAGGCGTCGCAATCGTCGCACAGGCATGCGACATGAGCTGCCAATTCACGCTATAAACACCATTAGCCCTCGACCCAGAACAATAGACACGACCGTACCTCGTCTGCGCATAGATATTGAAAATGTCCGTCTTTTGAATGCCGTGATGCAACAAGCCCCTCGCGAGCTCAAAGACTCGCTCTTGCACGTCGAGATAGGAAAGGTATTCAAAGTCGCTCAGCTCAAAGTACTTCCACTTTTTGGTCTCGGTGACTTGCTTGCCAGAGACTGTTTTGGTGACCTGCTTTTCCTCCTCGTGCATGCGTACGACGTTGCGCCACCCCACAGCGTCACGAGCGCCGTGCGTGCGGGCGCTGTAGGCCACGACGTCGGGAATTACATCAATGCCTTCAAAGGGCTGCGTCACTAGCTTGTCGGACGTGATGGCCAACCTGCGCACGGCCCCGTCAGTGTCAGAAGACACGACGACGGAGCCCTTGCCGAAATAAGTGTTCTTGTTGGGCATGCTGAGCGTGGGTGTGGTCGTGTGGTCGTGGGTCGTTGCAAGGCCGCCGTGTACCCAGAACCCAATTTATGCCCCTGGAATCACGTGTCGAGTTCTAGATCCCGGAGGCACTGCCATTTCATTGAAGGGGGCTACATTGTACTTAGTAAATCTACTCTCTTGAGTCAGAGGATCCAACTGCCTGGATCATTTGTAAGAGTAGTTTTCGTTTTCGACAGCACAACACGTCCCCCGACGAAATGGCACGTTTGATTGTGCTCATTGCACGTTTGTGATTTGTATCTCCGATTGAACTTGCAAGGATCCTGTCATCAATATTCTGTCATGATGGCATTGATGGGAAATGTGATTGCTTCTTAGTCGGCACCGGCTGAACGGCAGGGAAGCTCCGATCCAAACTCCGAATTATACCCCGCTGGCAACAGAAGTGTACCATACGAGATTATTTCCGAGGGTTAGTGAGCCCGAGGAGGTGCGACGACTACGGACCGTCGGCGTGAAGACGACGAAATCGATCTTAAGGGCGGATTGTGGCGTTGAACGTCGAGACCAGACCAATCTCCGTTTCCTTGGCGCATGAACATCAACGCACATCGACGCCACACGGATTGCGACCACCCGCTGATCCCAGCCCTGACCGGTGACCGGCCGCGTTATTGGTTCCACCTAGAGCTCCTGAGGGATTATTTGAAGCTCAAGACACCGTCGACGATCTCCCTTGTCGAAAAATCCGCCCCGAGCAAAGGAGACCTCACTCTTGAAGAAACGCGTCCGAATAACCAGGAACGCGACGCGCCAGCTTCGATTACGTCTCGTGCACACCAACGTATTCGTCCGATGTCACGGCGTGGCGGATGAGCGATATGTGATCGCTATCAGCACGGGCTTCTCTCGCTGGCGAAATGGATGCGAGTCATGAATAGGCTCAGAGGATGTGATAAAGCATGCGAGCTTGATTCTATTGAGCGATAAATTTTGATCAATACCCCAAACTAGACCCTCAAACGACTGATGTTAAACCAACATGCTTGACATTGGGACAAAATCCTTTCCGACAAGGTGGCATTTCTGCATCGTAAATTGTAATGTCCCACCGTGATTGACTCAGCGTGGAAGACGCTGCAACGGGATTCTTTCGGATATTTGCTCGCTCTGGCAAAGCATATGATCATAGAAGGTTCCAAGGAGTCGTTCGGAACCATTACCTTCCTCCATTTATCCCAAACACATTGTACTCATCCGTAGGTCCTGGGAAAGCGGAAATGTACAGATCGAAGATCGCACCGAAAATGACCACCATAATAATATTTCTAGTATACGGTATGCCATTCATAGCGAGGGAAACAATAAATATACCTAACAAAGTCTGACGCATCAAAGCTCAGGCCTCAGGTTTGAACACGGGCACAACCAGGTCCTCTCGATTAGTGACATCAACACCGCGGAAATATCCTTGTGTGACAGAGCGGTCAGCATCGTGAAATGAATGTGGGGTCAGAATACCTTACTTGGACTGAGGTAGTACCACAACACCGTTCCTTGAACAAAGTTTTCAAGCGCTTCCAGGTATCTCGCCAGCTCTCGGTCCACATCCGGCCCGAATGACGGTAAACTTTTCTTCAGCGCGATATAATCCTCGACCCGCTGAGCAAGCATCTCAGTGAGGATGTCGATGGCAGCTTGCAAACCAACGTTCCGTTCGTGCATGATGCAAAACACCAAGTTTTGGTAATCGCCATCCGATTGTTCTTTCTGTCATTGAATGTGCATCAGCGCGTAAATTCAGCTACGGATGACAGCGACCCACATTAAAAGAGCAAAGATCCTGTTCACAAAAGAATCAGTGACCGTGGCATCAAACAGAGAATGTACACAGACATTAGGCCAGGTCATAAGATCATTTGTGGCATCGGACATGACTTTGATAATGGGGTTCTCGAAGACTTCGTCCGGAAGGTCCAGGTCGAGCGAGTATTCCACCATCGCTATGGAATCCAGGTCAATCTCTAGATTTCCCCGGCGCATACGGGAGATGTCCAAACCTTCGACCATGGCACCGCCAATGGTAGCTCGCCGCATAAGAATAAACTCGTCCACTGGCGGAATGTGGTCCTGAGACCTATTCCGTGACTGGGTCACCTGTGAATCACTCCAGTCTATAAAAGCACGGATAAACCTGAGAGAGGGGTTGGAAACTGTCGACCAAGATCTGCAGAAAACTAAATACCGTCTGTAAGCCCCTGGGGTAGAGGTCTCGCGAAAGCGGGACAGGAGACTACAAGGTATTGTTTAATTATAACATCCTGATGGACGCAAAAAACACTCACTCGTGCAACATGGCAGCGTAGGGATATTTTGGGCGAGGGCATTCTGGATTAGCGACAACTTTCATTGAAATATCGTGGCCAGCGCGAACGACCTCAGGGCTTGATTGAAGGTCGCCCTCATCTGACAAGTCATCGGTCTGATTCGGAGGCATTAGTCCAAGGCACAGGGGCATGCGCGATACCCACAGAGAAGGCCCAAAAGAAGAAGATGAGACACGTAGTGAGATGCTTTACATCGGCATCGGGGAAGCTAAGAGCAGCAAACAGGTCGAATTTGCCGTAGTTTACAAACTTGTACCGTTTCCGGTCATCGTACAAACTTATACTGCGCACCAACGTGAGCGAGAAGCCTTGCATGAAAAAGGACAGGAATGCATACCTGTTGAACCAAACCCGAGCTGCACGATCGGCCGCTGCTTGGTGAGCATTCACCCGTAGTTCAAATGCACGGCCGGTGATTGCAGAGAGATCTTTGAGACAGAACTGGGATGGGAGAGAATTGAATATCATCGGGAAGTAAAAGAACAGGGGTCGATACAGCTGAAAGACACTGAGAGAGATTTGCTGCGGGAGAACATACCTCGATCTGCCCTTCTTATGCAAAATCGGACTGCAAGGATGTGACACCAACGACATCCGATGACAAGCCTACCAAAAGGAAGTTAACACACAAATTAATTCTGCGGAGACACTGCCCACCGACTTTATCGCAGTACTTTTGCGTCACGACACATATTACATGTGGAGAAGAACTCAGGGACATCACATTCTGTGTACCGCCGGCAGTTCGCCGAGCAACCGGGGATACCACCTTGGAGAAAGGATTGTCAAACCTGCTGATGGAAGTGCCTTTAGTGCCCGGCTTGCTTTGGATAAAAATCAAATATTTACCTGAAACTTTAAGCCTGAATGTGGCAAGAGAAGTTTAGACCGGGGATCCCACAGACTCCACCATTCTGTGATCAAGATCGCATTATTACGGAACTCGTTCAATGCAAGAAATCGATCAGATTGGCCAACCTCCACGATATACTAAATCTGTACAAGTCAATTGTTCCTGAGCTCGGGATCTGTTTTTCATAAAAGCATGGCGGGGACGTTTGATTTGGTGCGTACGACGAACGATGGATTTGTATCTTCGACTTCGCAAACATCGCGTAGTAACAGCAGTGCGAGTACACGCTGGCGCAGCATTGAATCTGCGACATTGGCTACAGGTTTTGCAAAATATATCAGTCAACATTGACACTGTAAGTTGATACACGTCGTTGCACTGGTGATGATGGTGTGTTTTGTTTCATGTACGACCATTGAAACATCGTAATTCATGACAACCGCTTGTCAAGGTGATGCATCGGCAAGAGGTTCAACAAGAACTTGCGTTACCGTGTCCAGACTCCGGGTGAGGTCGGGGTCACCTTGAGGTAGTGTCGGAGTTTCACCTCAGGATTCCGAGGTAAGGTGAGGTGCACGGCCAGACGAAGTAGGTTGAGGTTGTCCATCCAAAAAGGACCGCTAAGATGTGATATGGTCGAGTTGATAAGTCCGAGTAAATGGAGTAGGTATTGAAGTTGTGTGACCAAAATAAGCATAACGGTTTACATATAAGGAAATACATTCGGACCGCATCACCGACCCGACAAAGAAACACTGCTGCGTCAGCATGGCCCACTGCTCTTGTGATATAACTTATCAGCGCTCGTTATTGATATTGATCCGTCGCCTGTGGCCCAAAAGACATGGTTTGACGCTATACCATTTGTGGAACACCAGGACTTTGCGCGAATACTATTACTACTTTCGATTGTCGAAATGACCCAAGATTCACTCCGGGCACCTACGCGTTGTCCATTTATCTCCATCGTGACCTGGCAGGGCTTGGTAGGTAATCCCACCGGGCATCTAGGCTCGGGCCCCATTTCTAGGGACTGCGTATCACTGATACGCCTCTGGCGCATCATGCTCAATTCAAGCTTCATACTTACCGGGTTTACCGGAGGTTGTGCAACCAACGGTGCGATTGTCATCTTTCATCGGTGGAGCATGAATCTGGCTGGCCGACTTCCGTATACTCATCGGCTTGCTGAATATGGACACGATCACATTGTTGTCAAAAGACATGCGGTGTAACCGGACGAACCTTGAACCCCGCAAGACATTCATTGAAGGTGATTCCCTATCGTCTCCATTTTTCCATTCTACTCGTCATATTGCTTTAGCTGTCAAAGGCGCACGGGACATTGAACGCAGACGATGGCATGTTGTGCCCTACACTCCACGCGCTATACACAATATATTGTGGATGCTTGGAATGCAGATTGGGGGCTCTATGTCTCGCGCGGGTACCTCTTCGGTCCATCTGCTCCGAAACATTGTACCTTCATTATGATGCCTCTCAGGATAAGTGGTCGTTCATGATCATACGAACGGCCGAAAGTCGTCCTCCCCAGTGCATTTTGATTGCCATTGGCATGATATGACATCGAAGTTGATAAAAAAAGGAAAGCATTAATCTGTCTCAAGGACTGCAGTTACCAGTGGCTATCATGTGTCCACCTCCTGGACACGACCGGAGTTGTGTGTGAATATTCTGGACAATCGGTTGCAAATCTATCGTTGACGTGTCCTAGGGCAAAAAAAAAAATTATAAAGCCTGTAGAGTCTAGACTGTGTCGTCGGCTCGACGCCCATGCAGATATTCTTCAGTGAAACGGTTAGTGTTAGTCGAACGCTAACCCCTCAAAATAAAATAGCAGTGCCTATGACAACAGAGTTGTCGCATCCGGCGGCACGTACTGGCTATTTTCTTTGTTCCGATCCAGTTAGAAGGAGATATAGTTTGCCGCAAATCGTCACATATCCATATCCACATTCTCATTCGCACAGCTCGTCAAGGAATAATTTACCGTATCCGCAAACCTCAATCAAGTTGCCGAACCGAGGCAACTTTGAATCAGACGGTCCAATGATGGCCTTCTGGCAGACTGTCTTCCCCCGCTGCACAAGGAATATGGGAACCCAATTCGTGATGCGTTCATACAGTTGATCTGCGCATCAACGCGTGGTACCGACACTACCAATAGACGATGAGATCGGGGCAACTACATGAGTCATATGCATGATAACTTGCCGGGATAACCTGGTACACAGACAAACTCGGAAGCATCGCAACTTACTGCGCGGTCGAGAAGCATCTCTTAGGCTATGCTTCGGGGACATGTGTCACTCTGGAGATGGAAAACGGCGCCAGTTGCTTGGAGGATTGTTACGATCAATTCAAGCGCTGTCCCTGGGAAATACATTATTCCTTGTGCCAAGTTAGCCCACCAATTTTCTAGTTTTGGCTCCCGCAAGCGAGTTCGGAGGAGCACGCAACCCATGAATGATACCCAGTGCAGTGTCTGCCACTGGTTCAGAAGTCGTAGTTTCCAACAAGTTTCCAATGTCAAGTGTCATGTTTTTATGATATTGAAATGACAAGTCTGGGATCGTAGCACCTATTTCGTTGCGTCAAGCAACCTCTTTTCCGCTTCCTTGAAGTTGATGACATTCCAAATCGCATTGAGGTACTGTCAATGTGTGAGTAACTGCGACCCGATATCGCTCAGGGATACTTACATCAACCTTGACGTTTTGATACTTTTGGAAAGCGATGACCATCAGACGACCCTTACCCGTGCTCATGAGACTCACCTGGAGGTAGAAAGCCTGTGAGAAAAAACGGTAAACAAACGATGCCACACATCCATGGGGGTTAACGCTTACGTGCTCCCAAATATCCACACCAAGGATCGGTACGTGGGCTGAAACAATCTGATAAGCTTCAATGACACCCACGACCGGTGAAACATACAGATCAAGGGATCCTGGTTCGCGGTCGTCACGATTTCGAGTTTCTTCGTGCACGGCTTCAATCCCTATGGAACCACATGTCAACAACGCACACATACATTCTTGTGCACTCACGAGCCAACCCCAGCCGCTTCCCTGAATGGCGGCCGTCTTCGTGGTGAACTTTTGCTTGAACGCCTCCACAGATCCAAAGTCCTCTTCCAAGGCCTGCTTCAAAGGTCCATCCGCGAGCTTACCCCCATCCTCGCCCACAGGGGACAAGTTTGTCCAAAACAGGGAATGGTTGATATGTCCTAATTTCATACTGGTTCACCCCCACGTACACGGAACACAAAATGAGGGGGGATGAGGCGCGCTACCTACCTCCACCATTAAACTTGAGTGCAGAGTGTAGCGCAATCTTTTCGCGCGTGGACGTCGACTCGCTGTACGCTTTTTCGGCGGCGTTCAAGCCGTTGACGTACGCCTGGTGGTGCTTCGTGTGGTGCAACCTCATAATTTGTTCGGAGATATGGGGTTCGAGTGCCTGTGGATGTATATGTATCGGACGCTCAGTAGTTGGCACTTCTTCCTCTAACCTTCACACAGCTGGAAACGCACATTGTAGCCATAGGGTAGGTCTGGGAGTGTATGGATCAGAGCGACGCTGCCTGGTCCGGCAAACGCGCGTGTGAGAGCTGGTCTCAGGGTAGTTCTGGCAATGGACAACATTGGAGCAGAAGAGACGAGTGGGTGTTCGGGAACGTCAGGTTTGCGTCCACCTCGATAACGTCATAGCTAATTACGTAATTCCCTTCTCGTGGAAGGAGAACTGCTTGGACACCAGTAGGAATCATGAGAAACAACGCCAGCTTACATCTTTATTCCTCTATCAAAATTATTTATGCTAAGTAACCTTTATCGGCACGAGGTAAGGAAGAAAAATATAACACACAATCCAACACATTGCCATCTCGAAGTCGAGATCAACTGAAAAAAAAATGCCTTTAAAGAAAATGGATGAAAGCAATAATGATCAGCAGAAAAGGGAGAAAATGACAAAGAAAGTCCAGGAAAGAAAAGGACAGCAAACCAGGATAATAAAAACGTCATCTCCCCCATCCATTACTTCCAGCGCGGCCTCGCGGCCTCGCCTGCGTAGCCCATTGCCGGTCGCCACGATCCCAGTCAATTCGGTCTCGGTCCGCTGATGGTCCCCGTGGGATATATTGGGAACCCGCGTACGGCGGCCGCGTGGACGAATACGGCGGTGCGTGCGTTGACTGAGTCATGCTCCCCCGAAGAGCACGGGGCCCGCTCGGAAGCGGTCGAGAGGATGTCAGTGTTGGTGCAGGCCCGGTAGAGTTTGACAACGGAGAACGGGAAAGCGGGGGGACGGGTCGACGAGGGATAGGCATGGTGGAGGATGAGGTAGGCCCAAAGTTTGGAGAGGGTGGGTGGGCGGCATGAAACGAGCGCGGTTGTGTAGGTGGTGTATGTGATCGCGGCAAATAGGTTTTTGGCGGAGTGGAGTTGGTAATCTCGCCATCTTCGTGTGAGGGGCGACGGGAAGATGTAGGGAAGTTAGAAACAGGGGCGCTAACCGAATTCGAACGTGAGTTGGCAGCGGACGTAGAGGTCGATGTCGATATGGATACGGATGCTGAAGTTGAAGCGGGGTTCGAGGGGGCGATTGATCTAGGTATAGAGCTTGTAGGTACGGCGCGGTCTACCACTGCGGGTTCGCTTGTCTGCTTGATCGTCAATGGCGGCGGCGGAGGCTCAGGAGCAAAGCTCACAGCATCAGGCGTACAGTCGTCGGCGCCAACAGGCCCGGTCGGTAACGTTGCATCCATTATTTCCATTTTGGCCGTGAGTGTTGCAGGAGGCTTGGTATCGACTTTCTGCAATTGATCCGTGTTAGGCCCCTCATCCAGAACACGTGGTAAAGCTGTGGATGAATCTGCTGGCCGTGGAGGAGACTGCGTAGCTTCGGCAGGCTTCGTCGTCACAATCGTAGACGACGTGGACGGTTTGTTCTCTTCTACCATGTCTTTGTCCTCAGCACGCCCAGAATCATGAATTCTATCATGCGTATTTCCAAACGAGTCCAGGACATCCTCCTTACTCACACCGTTCGTCTTCACCACATGGCCGTTGACAACAATGCCAGGATCCGCAGCCTGCCCAACGCCAGCATCACCTGCGAGATCCATTGGCACGTCAAGGTTCGGACTTGAGGGTAATTCAGCCTTGTCGGGCGTCGCAGGCGAATGAAGAGCTTTCGCTGCCATTTCCTCCTCCCGTTGCTTCTTCTTGCGGAGCGCAAAATCCTTGAGAGACATTTTGACTTTGGGCAGGGGCGGGGGCGATGGTTCTCGTCCTGGTTGCCCAGGCTCGGGTTCAGCAGACATCGGTTCGACTTGTGACGCTGCCCCATTCACAGATGCTGGTGGCGGCGATTGGTTTTCCGGCGCGACACCATCCGTCGCCGGGGGGGTACTGTGAGGGAGATGTTCTGACGGGGGTTGAGAAAGAGGAGAATCAGTGACTTGCAATGATGAACATTCATCGTCCGGATTATGATTCGCTCTGTGCTCGGGAACTTCCGCGTGCGGGGGAGCACTGTCAACTTCCTTCTCACGATCTCCAACGACGTCGCTATCAATATCCATGGCGTCGTGGGCCAACGAAACAACCTCCTGTTGATTCACCGGCTCAGACATTTGGGAGTCCGCGGAAAGCTCATCGTCGACGCCAACAGGTTCTGAGTTATTCTGTACAGCTTTTCCTCTCAGCCGGGGGAACCCGCTCAATATCTCCGGCGATGCGAACCGGACACGATATGCTTCCCCATTGGTGTGACACTTCTTGTCCGCATCCAGCGAATGGTCTGTCTCGTGTCGTGACTCGGCTGAAGATTGATGATACTGTGCCTCAGCGGGAGTGTCGCGCATGCCGTCAGGAGAACTGAGAGTGACCACAGGTGCAGAGACAGACGCGGAAAAGGAGAGGGGTTCGTTCTGTGGATGCACGTGCAAGGGTTTAGATGGTCTATGAGGTGGAGGTGAGGGGGCATGAAGATCCGAGGTATGCTGTAGCGAGATGGATGCGGAAGATGGTGAGGTGGATTCACTGGGGACGAAGGGCAAAGGTGATGATGTATCAGGAGAATGTAGAGAGAGCTTTGAGAATGTGGCGGAGGGCGAAACGCTTGATGTCAAAGGATGGGAATGGGACTGCGTGGGTGCTGACGGGTCGGGCTGAAGTTGCGTCTGCATTGCGAGTGGGGACGACATAGAAGGAGGTAGATCGAGAGAGTTGATTTGCGACAGCACAGGAGAATGTGCGGTGTTTGAGTTAGGAGGAACAGAATTTGCCGAGCCTTGATCGAGTGATTGATTCGACCGTCCCAAGGTTGCAGACGGTGTCGGTGTCGGCGGTAGTATCCAGGTCGCGGCCACACCGTTCTTGTCCCATTGAATAGAGCCACGTGGAGACGAACTTCTCGCTACATGAGCGTGAGCGAGAGATGAGACAGTAGTTGGATCGAGCGAGGCGGGCATCGGCGGGGGAGGCATCTGCCGTGTGTCTATAAAAAAACAAGCTGAGAAACAACCGCAACTCTTTGATGAACAACTTACCATCTAGCCCATCTGCTTCCGTCTCCGTGTCAAACTCTGTCTCCTGCCCATCAGCACCATCTTCCCCATCACCACTCGTCGAGCCCAGCTTAATGGCATCTTCTTTCCCACACCCTTCCATAACACCAGAAACGGATATCGGACTCTCGGGGTTCGTCTCAGGCGGGCTTCTCCATCTTTCATGCGCTCTCCAACTCTCGGTACGTTTCGAGTGATCGAGCGGCTTTTCTTCCTTTGATTCCGACTGAGCCGCTGGAAATTGGGTCCAGACCTTACGCATCCGAGGCGGTAACGAAGACGGAGGGAGGTTAACGTCTGTGTCATCTTCATCTGGCACCCAAGTAGAAAAGTTAGTAAGGCAACCGCCAGCGAAAACCGACCAGAGATAGGTATGCACGCCATCAAGCGCCTACTCACCGTCAACCGCTCGCGCCTTCCCTTTCTCCTTGCCACTCAGGTATGTGTTTTCCTCAATCCCGAGTTCAGGAAACGGTCTAAGGCTCGACGGCACAATCTCGACTCCGCCCCATCCGCCATTCATCGGCTCCTTCTCTCGCGTCCTGAATCCCCGTTTGACACCTACCAACGGGCCCAAATCAATGCCGTCCATAGGTATCGCATCCTCCGATTTGCCTTTTTTGCGTAACTTGCGCTTCTTGACCCGTCGCGTCCGCGTATCGACCTCGGCCGATGTGTCCATCTCAATGTCCAAGTCCACATTCACGCCCAATCCGCAATTCCAAGTCGGCCGCGGATCCAAAGTACCATCCCCCTCCACATCAACGTCCCCCACACCATCGTCCAACTCTCCACCCACATCGG
>JBBPRO010000171.1:0-24762 GCA_038093055.1 Boletus mariae | reverse complement strand
AAGTACTAACCGCCTCTGCTACTGTTTAGGGCAGGTCCACATTTACCCTCCATCGACGTACCGGCAGCCCTACATCGCGTTCGTCAACGCTACGTTGGCCACGACAAACACTCACCTTGTAGTCTGCTCGCCGTAGGGATAATGTATCCAACCAGAAACAGCACCCCAAAGGTCATGCAGATCGCGCTGATATAATAGTACCCGTCCTGCTCCGTCACACATTCTCCATTGATGTCCGCACAAAGCTCCTTGCCTCGCTCAGACACACATTCAGCAGCTGCACCACACGTCAGCTCCTCCCACTGTGGTGCAACCCGAATTCATTCGTACCTTTCACGAGCAGCTCCGTGTCTGCATCCTTGACTCGACAGTATGCCTCACTAAAGTAGTCCACGCCTTGCGAACCGTCAGTCACAAGCCACCTACTCCAGTAAACTAACCTTTCAAAATGAAATATTTTGGCCAGGTACCTCCAAGATTCGCGAACGTATTGAGCAGCTGCACGGCGTCAAACACCTGTAAAAACCGCGGAAAGCCCTGAATCCTCACCGTCATATAAGTTCCTCCGATCAGAGGGTCCGAGATCTTTGTGTGAAACGCCGAAATGCCCACAAATTGAACGGTACTGTTGAATAGTTGAGAAGATAAAAGAACCCCGCAAGATGAAGTGGCACTTACGACGCAAATCCCTGTAGAACGGTGTGTATTACCAGGTATGTAAAGAACCCATAAGATAGCGGCGGTGTTGGAAACCAATAAACGATGAACGTGGATATTAAGGCGAAAAACAGCCGCGGCCAAAATGCCCATATCCAAGGGCGTAGAGGCTTGCTACCACTTGACCATTTGGCGGCGAGCCAACCACCAAGGATTTGAAATGGAAAATCTATTAGAACCACGATGGCAAGGTCTTCACGGCCCAATCCCTTTTCAATCATCTTGAGACTTGTAACTGAATCATTGGCTTGGAAGCCAATCTTGGCAAAGCAATGCATGATGACGAGTGCTTGCACATCTGCAAAATGGCAGATTAAGAACATCGACCGCTTGTAAATCATCTTCACCTACGTTTCAATTTACAAATGTCCCAGATGGTCTTGTAGACAGATGTGACCGTCATTTCAGAATGATCAATCGACTCAGCTCCCTGCAACGGGATGAGAAATCCGAAAACTAGCTATTTGTAATCAAACGGACCTCCTTCTCGAAAAAGATGAGCCAGAACGTAACGCCAAAGCATAAGAGGCTGCAAAACTGTAAATATGTGCTCATGCTCAAACGTGGTATTCCCCATTTTTGACTGGAGAGGATGTAAGCAGACAACACGCACGAGAAAATTTGACGCACGAGAATGCATCGCTGTTGAGTGCCAGAAATACCGTAAATGACGCAAAAAAACCTGTATTTAAGCCAATTGTCTGACAGGTAGATGCAAAAGACAAATTTTCTTGTGATAAGAGAGTCAAAGCCCAGCCATCCACGGCAATGTCTGTCGCAGAGGGACACGTTAACAACTGCGAAGGGTAGCAAAAAAGCCAAAGTACATGCCTTGCGTTGCGGAGAAGAAGACAAGGGAGGTAAATACGAACGTAAGTTCGTACACGTTGTCTGCTGGCTGAAATAAGGCTCAGCCTAACCAAGACAAAAGAAGACAGGAGATGAGCGAACATGGTCGAATAATCTCTCTGCGTTGCTCGAAATGAAGAGCATCATTGAACCAATTATGAGCTGCATTGGAATGATCCATGACTTTCGTCGACCGATCGAGGAAAAGAAGGTAGAATCGACGATAGGCGACCATAGCAGCTTTAAAGAATACGGGTAATTGGAAAGAGCAAATACTCCGAGTTGGGAATAAGATAGATGTTCTCGTAGAATGAATGGTACGGAGCCTCAAATGCTGAGTCGTTAGATGAAGGATTGAGAGGGAAAGGCGTGCATACCGAGCGCAAGGCCCAACTACAAGTGTGGGGGTAAGCATGGCAATGTCAGAGACGGGTGTTACTCACCGGAACTCCTTGAATGAAGTCTGGGAGGGGTGAGCCTTATAGGACGGAGGATGGGAAAGAGGGGACGGACAAAGAATGATGAGCAATGTCATTGCTTTTCTGTCTCTGACGGAAAGGGTCTTGGTTTTTTCATGCTCGCCATCGAATGTGAATCCATTATCGCCTGCCGCGTCGTGCTCTTGCGACAAGAGAGACAACTCGACTGCATCACGTTCAGTTGCGTCTGAGGCTCTCCGACCTGAGCGTGTCATACTCGTGCGCGGGGGAATATGAATACTATCCAAAGAGGAGCTGATCGGTTTCTTGTGGGTTTGCATGTCCGCCTGATCTTCCACGTTGAGAATGGGCCGGTGGCGGATATGAGACTTCGCGGGTGACTCTGGACGATGGAGTTTCGACATCAAGGTGTTCGTTTGACAAGTGTCAGCTTGCCAGATTAGACGACTCGTTACTCATCCTCACTCAGCAATCAACAGCTATAAGACATGCAGCGAAACCCCCCTCGCTCGCCATTCGAATGCCACCGACAACTTATATCGCCCTCGCCTTGGGCCTCGCATGTCTTCTGCGCTTCACACACCTCAGATTGTTCACCGTCTTCGCCTTGTGGCATGTCCCTGGCCCGAAACCTCACTCATGGCTGTGGGGGGAGGAGCAAGCCCTCTATCATGGTTCGCCCGGCGCGCTCTATGAAGTCTGGCATCGCAAGTTCGGTAAAGTCGTGCGATTTTCCAGTGCATTTGGGGTTCGTCTTCCTGTATATTCTGAGTCCCCTGACTGACATAGTCCTCCAAAGCACCAGATGTTATCTATCACTGACTCCTGCGCCATTGGCTACATCGTGGGGGAAGGAACGTATCAGTTCCCCAAGCCCGATGGCGTGAGGACGTGGTTCCGATTATTGCTTGGGAAAGGCATTCTTTGGATAGAAGGTGACCCGCATATAGTTTCCATTCTCACTTCCCATCATGACCTTCTATCAAAGGAAAAGAAGTTCATGAAAGACAGCGTAAGACTGTAGCACCTGCACTGAGGTAATTGAAAATGACACGATAAGCACGCTTGATCTTGATTAATATTTCAGCCCTCAATCTGTGAGACACCTGACGACAATGTTTTACGAGAATGCCACAAAGGTGAACTCAATCAATATGCGGCATACATATTCGAATTCTGACCTCTGTTGGAGATGGCCATCCAATGGCAAAGAATTTTTGATGACTCCCAAACTGCAGAAGCTACCATAGAAATGACCGATTGGGCTGGCCGGTTTGCGTACGTACGCCAACTAAATAACGACGGAGTGCTTATCTTTACTTGAACAGGCTTGATACCATCGTGCAGGCCGCATTTTTGTACGACTTTGGTTGCCTAAATGGTCAACCTCACGCTCTAGTAAATGCTCTGGATAGCCTGACGAACCATGAGAAGACGCGACGGACGTTCTATATGCGTGCCGTCTTTTGGTTTGCCCCATGGATCCTACACTTTGGTGAGAAAGGTCGCTTCATTCGCAAAACCCATAAGGAGCTTGGCGAACTGGCCATGTCCATCTTGAGAGACGCGAAAATTAGCAACGACCCGGATAGCAAGTCATTAATGTCCTTGATGTGTACGCTCATCGTATTACTTTTTTATAGTCAGGCTAACCAGCCATCAGTAAAAGAGGATAGATCGTCTGTGACGCCTTACTTGGATGACGAACAGATTGCAGCTCAAATGCGGACAATTATTTCTGCAGGTTACGAGCCCGTATCCTCTACAATCGCGGCAAGTAGGACCTACACTGCAGTGTCATTTGCAATCTGACGCTTGGCAGTGGCTCTTTTATGAGTTGGCCATGGATCCTGAAAGACAAGAGGCTATTCGGAATGAGGTGTCAATTGCGTCTGATCCCTCTTACGACTCATTGAATAACGACTTTCCGCTATTACATGCATTCTTCATGGAAACATTACGCATGCATCCTCCCGTGCTGGAGAACCATCATCAGGTGCCCTCATTTATATCATATTTTTTTATGACTAACAGTGCGCTCAGGCTTCTGAAACCATTGCTGTTCCCCTGTCCGAGCCCCTGCCTGGTAACACTGACCCTTACCTCATTATACCGAAGGGAACCGTCTTGTCCATGCCAGTTAATGTGATACAGAAGGATAAAGCCATATGGGGATCCGATGCCGATTTTTTCCGTCCAGAACGATGGCTGCAGCGCGGTACCCGAAATAGCCGCGACCTGTTCGCGTTCAGTCTCGGGTGAGGGAACTAATTCGGTCACTTGTCGTCTGGTTGACTGTTACTCCAGTCCGCGAGGGTGTTTGGGCAGGAATTTCGCGGCTGCTGAGATCAAGGTGCGTTCAGGGATTGAATCAGTGTAGCAAAAGTCCGAGACTCGTTCACGCAGGCGCTGGTTGTTATTCTCTTGCGTCACTTTTCATTCACATGCCATTGCGACATAGAAAGCTTCCAGTCGTTTGTAATCCGACCCAGGGTCTTAGGAGAGGGACCAAGTTCTCTTCCTCTTCTCGTCAGAAGAATCTTGGATTAAGTTGGTTTTTTCAGTGTAGTATATCTTACTCTTGGTCTTTCCCGCAGAGGGCGGTACATGCACAGTAGGCAAACACTTAGAAATATGGAGCCTTAAGCGCTCAGGTTTCAATGAATTGAATTACCTTGTTTACCAAGGTCACTACAGCGATAATTGTGGCTGTGGCGTCTCGAAATTTGTTCCCGAAATTTTACGATAGCTCTGCCGAGTTTACCCGTCACGCGTCACGCATCATCATTGTACTGCATTATTGATCACTATTCAAATATTCATCCCATAAATTTCGCTATTCAACGCTATACATTTCTCTGCTTCTCCCACCATTTGGTTGTTAGTCTATCCAACGTATTAAACCGCTCATCCTCCGCTTGCAAGTATTCGTTAGGATGTGTTGTGAATAATCTTTCACCAAATCCTCGTAGCAAGTCATGAGCAAATCTACACATCCACTTTACTACACTTGACATACTTAGATGCTTTCCCCCGTGAATTGCAAGTGGTAAAGTAGCAAAGTGACTCAAGATGTTGTCCAAGCGTGTGCGAAGTGTTCAAGCGTCAAAGACATAAAGCAAAAGGTAGTTAGTGTACTTGAATTGATGCTAAATCATGCTAATCAACCGGTGAACGTTTCTACAACAGGGGTGAGAGCAATTGTAGGAACGGGAGACGCAGGCATTCACGTATGGCTATGAAGCGTGCGAGACCGGACAGTGAGGAAGTTCACCCCGCCATCCCACGGGACGAGCAATGATTGTAACTTATCGGGAGACATAGGGATCCGTGTATGGCTACGAAGCGTGCGAGACCAGACAGTGAGGTTTGCCCAGGTGGCTCATCCCACATGGGACGGGCAATGATCGTCCCACTCCACTCACGACTGTTCGCAACGACTGTCGTAATCAGGGTGCTTGATGACGGAGTGGCGTGTGGGGGCAAGCGTGGGTTGTACCATACGATCGCCGAGGGATGATTCCGTTGGGGACTTTGGGTTGGTGAATAGCTGCAGGGCGGCGCCGTGGATATGTCCACAAACATGGTCATTTGTACCGTATGATCATTTTGTGGTAAAATCCTTGATGCCGGAGGACGCTGACGAGGGGTTGGATAACCGGCTTTGGGGGTGACGGATACCGCTGCCCGTAAGACGGCCCAGCGGGGAAGGCGAAGTAGTCGACAACACTGCAAACGGGCTTGTAGTGGGCGGCGGCGTCGGCTTCTTTGTCGAGGGGAGGATGTAAGTGGGGTAGGGACCAAGACCAACAAAGTCTTTGCGGGTCATTTCCTCGGGTGACCGGGTCGGCGTGAGCTCCCATTCTAGATACTAACACACCTCCAATAGGAGACAATTACCGGACTGCGGGCGAAACGACAGGAATGGCCTCTGCTTTTGAGAGACCTGGCTATGACGAAGCGGAGTTGTGGTATAGTCCTCGATGCCACGAGGGGTTTTTGTACCATACGATCACCGAGGGATCCGTTGGAGCTGGTGAATGGCTGGGTCTGGGGTCGATGGGCTGGAACTGTAAGCTGTTGGACTGACGCTGTCAAGAACACGAGGTTCTATTACGTAATCAGGGAAGGGTATGTACTCACCATCATGTAGGACGCGATCTCGAATGCGTGGTGGTCCACAAACTTGTTAACATAGTATGCACGGAAGACCTCATAAGAACAGTGAGGTTTGATTTCCGGTGGCAGCAGCTGGGTCCCATATATAGGGATGTGGTGAGCAGCGCGGACTTTTGACGAGGGAGATTGAAGTCAGAGACGCCGATTTCGGGACGAAAAATTTGTTGCTATTCATGAAAGCGAGCCAGTGCGTCTTCGACGCACCGTGAGATGCCGACGAACGTGGTAACAGAATTCCAACAGTATCGCTTGTATATTCGCTTTGTTCGTCACATTTTGGTATCAATCGAACATATGTCTACTTCAAACTCGCGTTTATTTCAATACAAACTATCGTGACACGGTGATACCTGGAAATCAAGGTTTCTGCCGGCAACGCGCGGCGCTCACCAAGTTGAATCCTTGGTCTGGTATTTACCAGTCGAGATGAGTTACAAATCGATTCCATCGTTCTGACTTAGATCTAATTGCCTATGCACACCGATATCAATCAATACAGAACGAACAACGGCAGGCCAGAATAAATATGCGTTGAGTATGCATGCGGATTTAGATACTGCAGAGCATATACTCAATCCATTCTCTGCTTTTTAGATTTGTGTTTTTCCAAATCGATCTCTTCTTCGTCGTCGTCATCCTCCTCATCGCTCTCCTCTTCCTCAGAGTCAATATCATCTGATGGAACGTTTCCAAGGAAGTAGTTGGTAGCTTCAACAAAAACTTCGTTGGCAATGGCAGATCCAATCTAAAACCTAGATAAGCCCTGCCGCAAACATGTTTCGAGGCTAACGCACATCAAATGGATCCGAGGAGACCTCGAAGAAGTTGAAGAAACTTCCAGCTTCAGCAGGCATGTCAGAGTCATCACCGTCTTCTTCCTCAACTCGGGGGTGGAGTTTCGTCAGAGCGTTCTCAGGATTTTTCCAGTTGATTTTGTTAGCCTGAACAAGAATGATGAGAACATGTGAGAGTATGTATGGCCAGTATGCATACCGAGTGCTTTGCATCGCGAGCCCACACGAAGGCAAGCATTGAGGGAGTCAGGCCATCTTCGTCAGGCTGCTCATCAGCAGCCTCGGGCGGTGGCACATATTTGTACTCTTTTTTCAGGACAGAGTCGGAAAAGTATGGGTTCGATTTGAAATGCTAGAGGGTAAGTGAGCACAATGACACAAAACACAACAGAAAACTCACGAATTCAATGGTGAAGCATCTTGGTTCTTTAGCATCGCGTTCCACCCACAGGTCTTCCAGGTAACTCAGGGCAGCGCGATCGATATTATGCTGAGCTTGGAAGCCAATCAAGCGATGGTTCATTAACGCAATGGGCCAAAATTTCGGTATCGCTTTTGCGGTTTCGCGTCGGTTTTCGTAGATAGGACGCATCGTCTCGTATCCACGACGCTCTGGAGTAAACTTAAATTACACTGTGCCTTGATATTGGAACAAAAACGCAACCCACCCAGAACGAGTTCAGCACGCTCAATTTGCTTTTGGACATCTTGCAACTTTTGGGCCTGCTCGTCACTGAGCTCAGCGCTCTCGAGAGGGTCTTTTTCGGTGTCAATCCCAGGAGAGGCGCGTTTTTTTCCCGACATTCCTATACAACGGAGAGTGGGATACTCGTACAAGTTTCTTAATATCCAAACTCCGCTTACAGGTAGTGTTCAACCAGGCACAAATTAGGCAACTGTAGCAACCCGTACTCAGTCCACGGCCCTTCGAATGGCACCTGCCTGTCGCCAGTGTTTGGTTAACAATAACGCATGCGTGGTCGGCGTGTTCGGAATCCTTATTTTATACAATCTGGAGACTCCTTTCCATGCGTCATCGTTTTACTAGAACCGTCAGATACAAAATATCAAAATCTCGATGAACTAAGACACCCTTCGGTAGATCTATTGGATATGTCCACGGGAGCACATTCATTATATTCTCCAAACTCGGTGTCTACGACCCCCCTTACTTCTCTACCCTCCCGAATCCCGGTCCAAACGTAAATGACCAGTACTTTTCCATCTTCGCGATTGAAATCATAGCCGGAAAGTCCAAGATACAGGGGCCCGTGGTTTTCATATACAAGTGTGTCAATACGTCCGAACGTGAGGCGGACATCGATGTCATTTATCTTGCACGAACATTGTGGTGGCATTACTATTCGGGGGAGGACTACGCAGCTATTAGTAGGGAACATCAATTAACAAGGAGGATGCGAAAGGTAGTACTGTAAAACGGCCTTTTCACCCGTCAAATAACTACGAGACGGACTGAAATGGCGCCCCCTCCAACGAGCTGAAACAGCGGCCACCGAGACAAGTTTGTGCGGAACCACAAGTTGCTATCGACATTAATCAATAACACTGAAAAAAAGCCTAATCAGAGAAAAATTAAAAGGACTCATTCGTACAAACAAAAACTCAAACAATTTGCCCACCAACAAGCGGAAACAGCGGCCACCAAGAAATGGGCGCAGAAGCAGAAGTTTCTATCAACATTAATCAATCAAAGCATTGAGAAATGCCCACTGCGAGCGAACTGAGACAGCTCCAAGAAATGCACGGCGCATGCAGAACCGCAAGTTCCTATCGACCATTGATCAACAGAGACCCAACGACCTACAGTGCGGGGAGTGGAGAACAGCGACGAAACAAACCCCCTTTTCGAGTACACTGTAGACTCGTTGGAGATAAGGGGACCATTGATTTTTCTGGGTGAAACCTAGGACTACGCCACAAAGACAAGAAACAGTACTAGTCCTAGACTAATCTACCCTTTGCTTAGTCCCCATCTCTATCTCCTCCATCTTACTCACGGTCAGCGTCCTTCTCCTCGCTGTCGGAGCTGCATTCACGGGGAAAACTTTCCCGGACAAACCGAATTTCTCGGCGAACGAGCCTTGGAAGCCTTTCCCGTGGTGTGCAGAGCGGAATCCAGGTCCCTCATAGTAAATAATTTCCGTTGGTGGTATCAGCCTCGGCCATGAGACATACTCAATACCATAAACCATGATAAGCGTAATCGCAAGGTTTGCGACAACCAACCAGAGCATGAAATAGTAGGAAAGAGAGTAGTCTGCCGACAGGATTAGGACTTGCCATCCCCAAACATCAACAACAACTCACCCGAAGTTCTAGGCAATGTAAGACCAGCACAAATCATGAATAGTGAAAAAGACACAATGTAAGGAACCTTGATGTTATAAGCGGAGGGATATTTTCTCTGGCACGGACAACTCACAGAACGTATGGCTAGTGGCCTGGTGTCTGCCAACAAGGAAACAGTGGTGATTATATTCTTCCGTGGACTCCATGCTCCAGTCACAAGGTCGAAGCCATCCTGCCTTGGGCCATCAAAATAGTTGTTGCGGACGTAACGCATTACACTCTTGTAACCATCTTCAAGAGCACCCAGCTTTGTTCGCTTGTTCGTTCGTGTGAAGTCCGTCTTGAGGGCACCAGAGCCAGCGTAGGCTTTTGAGATCAAATCTGCATGGTCGGCCCACACTGTACGATATCAGTTGCATACATAAATGGTAACAGTTGAAGTCAGAACATAAACTTACGTTCTCGAAAATCCCTGCCCAAGGCTTGGAAGTCATCCAGTTCTTCACCCTCGGCTAGCACACCAAGCACCCTGAGTTGGTAATTTAGTGTCCACTTCGCCAACGCTGCCTGAACAACGTTTGTGCGGTCCAGGTTATCCATACAATTTGTGCGGACAGTTCCTTGTTGCGTTTTTACGGGATCAGGCCGGGACAAGTCAAGGTGGAAATAGCTGAGGACAATTGAGCAGGTGGGTTTGTGTCAATTATAATAGCCATACCCCTGCCTCGAAAGGTCATCTTGCATTGTTTCAATGAGAATGTTGATACGGTCCCAACGCATATTCTTGCACTCGTTGTGGAAATCGAAATATTGATATTTCACGTCTGTCACTTCCGCCTGGAAACAGATGCGTGAGCGGCACTATAGGCGCGATTGGAACTACAAACTTCATTAACGGCACGTTCATATGCATCTTTGACAGGCTGTTCATAACCCTTTTGGTTGACTAAGCTCACCAAGCTCTGTTCGCCATAGATTGAAACTTGTTCTTGTAGATGACGGCGCAAAGCATCAACCTTTTAGGATATTAAGTATTTCAGCATCTTCTGAACAACTAGCTACTTGCAGTGTCCTGGAGATCCATGATTTGCAAATCAGGTTTGTACCTCAACGTGTTGACTTCGGCCCAATATACAGGAACACTGCCTCGGATTTGAACGAAACTGAGTTGGTGCGAAAACTTTTCGACGTTGGAAATGCGGCCAACTGCTTGTTCTTCGACGAGGAGTATCTGTTCTGTCTCGTTAAAATTGGCAACATGTCCATCCTGGTCTACACCCCGGCGGAAGTACCGTGTGCCTGCACGATACCGTGACCTCCGACTGATGAGACATAGCTGAATCCGGTGTCCATGAATATATCCAGTACGGACGTCAAATGCTTTTTATTGGTGTCAACATGGATAGGTATAATGTGTGTTGCGAAAAACTTACTGCCGTAAATTATAGGGAGGATGTAGGGACCAAGCTGCTTGTATTCCAGTGTCAAAGATGATTAGTAAGGAGTGATTAGTTTCTTACATCTTGTGCAATGTCGGTGTTAATCAGTCTTGACTGCAGGAACCTAAAGAAGTCGTCAAAATACTATCGAAGAGACAACATGATGAACCCACTTGTTCCAGAAAAACCTGTCATCCACCTTGCGACCCGTCAGACGAAAAAAAAATGGTATCAATGATGACGGCTACCTGTTCCCAAAGAGACCTCTCGCGGTTATTCTCCTTTTCGGCCCATTGCACTTGCAAGCGCGTAGACAGATCCCATCCATAGCTAAACAGAAAGTGGCCACCGAGAAAATGAGACCGCACGAGCGCAAGCAGGTGTCTCTCTACGGGATGAGGTGCATTCTGTGCGGGAACGTTGGAATTGAGGGGAAGGATATCGATGTCTGCAGCCCGGTATATATCTTGTCCCATGAAGCGAGCTCGGTGCTCGCGACCAGTCAGTATAATGACGTACTCCGCTGTTTCAGAATGTGAACCTCCTTGAAGCAAAAATCATGCTTTGGGTACGCACAGAGAGTCAAAGAAATCATTCCAAGTATCCCATACACCGTCTTCTCATACCTCGTGGCAGGAGGTGGCGCAGGCGTGTTGGGGGCTGAAACCTCGGCCATCAGCAAGGTTGGTGTACTTTGTAAGACCAAAGGGGCTCACGGTTGAGAACTATGTCACCAGTCGCCCTGTGTATGGTGAGAGACTGTGCCCCGAGCGGTTCGACGGGAGCAAAAGTGTAGGCATCCTGGCCAACGATGAATCTGAAGAAGAGTGAGGAGAAGTAGTACGACAGCGAGGAAGTGTACGGACAGATTGAGTCTCTGGTGTACGGGCTTCATTGAGGAGGAAGTGGTCAGGTTGGTTGGATGCCTCGCGTTGGTCTGAGTCTGAAACGGCCTCCACTTTCGCCATGGTCAAGCTCACCCCAGAGCTGCTCGCCCAAGCATCCTCCGCAATAAACCCCGTCAAAGAGCGCCAGCTCGATCTTCGCGGTGAGTCTACCAAAGGATGGCTCGTTCAGATCTCGCTCATGTCGCGAAGGATACAAAATCCCCGCCATCGAAAACTTGGGAGTTACCAAGGCATGTATCGTCTGATCACAGCTATTGCGCTACCCGTCGTCTCATCAGGCCTGCATTCAATCTCAGGACCAGCATGATGCCATAGACTTGACGGATAATTCCATAACAGCACTCGGAAATCTACCACTCCTCAAACGTCTATACACACTCCTCCTCGCCAACAACCGTGTATCGTCCATCTCCCCATCCATCAACCTCTCAGTCCCCAATCTCACCACCCTCATCCTTACTGCAAATGCTATCGTCGAGCTCGGGGATCTCGAGCCCCTTAAAGAATTAAAAAATCTCAAGTATCTATCCTTGATTGGGAACCCTGTACGGGAAAAGAAATGGTATCGCGAGTGGCTTGCGTGGAGAATACCATCGCTGAGAGTTCTGGATTTTCAGAGGATCCGGGATAAGGTGCGCTAGACATCGTTTCGCATCCGCCCTCGATACAGCTTGAACGCTTCTGTGCCATGTAGGAGCGCCAGGCAGGCCGGTCGCTGTTCCTCACTGCAGAACGTTTACCTACTGCGCTCGCAACGACAATATCCACGACCGTCTCAAAACAGAGCACAAAGGTTGCTATCACAATTGATGAGCCCAAGTCACAACCACTCGCTGGCAAGGCAGGCCGGCTCATGTCGAAGGAGGAGGCGGAGAGAGTCAAGCAGGCCATCGCAAAAGCAACCTCGATCGAGGAAATCAGAAGACTAGAGAGAAGTTTAAAAGAGGGATACGTGCCAACCATGGAGGCAGTTGGTGCATAATGTTTTGTAAATTGTATTTTTGCCTTAATCTTTTGAAACTTTATGCTCGATACGTGACATAGGGACATGCATCGTGCCCACGATTTAATGCAAAGTGATAGGCAGAAGAATCTGTTTCTGCGGACTTCGTGACGAGCGGTAGCGACAGTCCAAAGGTTTACACCATCGTGGTGTTGTCATCCTATGCGCTATCTTCAGCACCTCTCTACAATGCTATCCTTGACATCAAGCCTCAAGAGTCGGCAAGCTTCAAAACGTTACGATATTAAATACGCAATACAGAACACATACTTGGGGACGATCACAAACTGGCCCACCCCTTGGAACCGCATATATCGCTTGTTGGACTTGTGTAGCATTGACGATCGGAGTGTCGGATCGACGCAATGCGAAGCGAAAAGTGGCCCGAAGTGCATAAGACGCGGAAGATTCGAGTTGCTGACCGGCGACCAGATGTCGGCCTCCGAGCTGATATAGTGTGGTCGTTGAGCCAGTCAAGCCTGTATATAAACACTACCAACATCAAAATGGCCCAAGTTGTCAACTAGGGATCCCATAAGCAAAGATTCGAGGTTCTCTGAACGCAATGCTCGCAGCCCTATGTTCCATAGGTTGAACTGCAACTTTCTGGGCATTGAGAGACGGCTAGGAGGGGTGCGTATCTCGCAGCGGAAAGAGGGAAGAGTACGCCAACTCGGAAGGACACTGATCAACAAGTACCGCACGCCGTTTAGCATCACTGTATCGTCAGCGACAAAGTAATGCCCAAGTCCCTCTGAATGCTTCAAGTAGTACGCACATACTATTTGGTGTGTCTAAGGCCAGGAAGATGGCAGTCTTTCTTAAGTTCCAGGTTTTGCGAGCCAGATTCCCCAACTCTGTGCGTAAAGGGTGTGGGTTGATATACCACTTCGTATGCTCCAATTCAAGAGTGCATCGTCCAGTCTCCAAGCATGCCCCCTTGCCTACCCATCCGTCTCCTTGGGCCAGGGCCCATGGCCCGTTCATCGCGCGGAGCGCCACTCAGGACAAGATGCTTGTCAACCAGCTGGGACAGTTCGTCAGAAATACGGCTCATCCGTGCTCGCTGGAACTGCATACATCATTCAATATATTTGTTGATTTTGTCAGAGTGGATAGGAAAGCCGTGAGTTGTACATCTTCATATTCCTGGGTCGGAGAGTAGTATCAGAATGACGCACGGGAACCTACGAATCGAGACAGAACAACAGATACAGATTCACAGCTTACCATATCGAATTCCTCGCGAAACTTCTTGTTCTCACTCGCAGGAAGAGATGCAATCAACGCTGAGACCGATCGGAGGGTTGTGTGATCCTTGGGAACTTGGCCTGTAGTATTGTGTCATCAAGATTGTGGGATCTACCAACAATCGCCCCTCACCTGCAATCGCGTCCGTGACGTACTGTACGAGCACTAAGATCCGCTCGTGAAGCATCTTAACTGCAGCCCTTTGTGCCTGCAAATGAGATTCCACTAGGTGGAATTGTCATGATATGGCCAGACGCCAAGGCAGTTCGACACTTACAGCTGGTACTTCCCCCTCCACCCTTTGCTGTCCAATCAACCGCGATGCGTTCTGCTTCTCCTGTTTCAACCTTGAATGGTGCTTCAATGAATACCGATCGCGTTTTTTTGTCTCTAATCTCTACGGAGGGTTCATAAGCCCTAAAAGGGAGGGTCTGGCCAGTGATGTCGGAGGAAGTGGATACAGATGAAGAGAGCTGAAGTAAAAGAAGCAGCGGCGTGGAACAGTATCCTGTGAACTGGTTAGCGAGATGCATCAGCTATCGATTGAGAGAGCGGAACAATTCGAACAGACCTGTTCCTGAAGCGCTATGTGGCGGGAAGTCGGCGTCGGTGCAACAGTGTACCACCCAATAAATTCCAACGAAGGAAACACCTGTTTATCTAGGCGAAGATGTAAGGTAGAGGATGCTCCAGGAATAAGTGACGCACACTGATCTCTTCTTTGCGCTAAAAATCCATGATCGACCACGTCATCACGTCCATCCTCTACTGCCAACTCAAACGTATTGACGATCTCAACCTCTCTGCCATTTTGTGTGCCGAGTAACGCACCAAGCACTACACACAGTCTACAGCCTAGCCATTTATCAGTCGAAAAAGAACGCTTACCAAATGGCAGATGCAATTTCGTCTGGAGTTTTAAGCGCGTAAGGTGCTCAGAGATATTTAGAATCGGGAGGGGGTGACTGTATGCACGCTGTGATGTTTGTTACAATCGTATGGTTCGTTTCGACGTACAGTAAAAGAGAGAGGCTGGAGGTGGTAGTCGTCGGGAGGACGACTGATTGTTCATCGACATCCATCGGATTCATGTTGGTTGCGGAGTGAAAGCTGAAAGGGGTTCGTTCACCTGTGACGCGAGGAAGCGAACCGCCCAAAAAATTCCCATTAGCCGACTTGAACGACTGACCTCGTCATTACTAGTGACGCGCTCTACCAACTGAGCTAAACGGGACTCACTATTCCAATAGAATGTTATTCATAGCAGCAATTCCGTAGAACGCGAGAGAACCGGCCCTGAACTGATCCAGTCGCGTTCTCGGCCGCGTGGAGTAACTTGAGTAGCGCTCACCATGTCTGGCTTTGATGCCAACCAAGTTTTCACTGTCAATGTACATGACCCATCTGTTTCAACCTCGACAGACACCCCATCCCAGACTGAAAAAGTCCTTCTAGATTTCTTGCTGCAGTACAGAGTAGGCGGTGACTTCATATACAGGTGTGCCCATCCCTTCTTTGCTAAGTCTGATCTCATTGCGGGTCTGATCCACCTTACAGGGACAATCTACGTGGAAATCTTCTTTTGAAGCAGTACCAACTAGAGATAGATCTTCGCCACGTCAGCTTGTATAATGACGAACTCGCACACGCGATTCAGGATCGGCCAGCGGATATTCTTCCCTTGGTAGGTTAGCTTTTCTTCACAACTTTCATCCCTCACTTATGTCCCAAAGTTTGAAAACGCGGCTACCAAAGCAGCCAGGTCGATCCTTTTCCCTCTAGCAAGTACGTCTGACGAGCGAGCTGAGGCTGCCCTCCAAACCATACCCAAACTCCAAATAACCATCCGCTCTGGCTTGAGCATGCGACGATTCCGTGACCTTACAGCGGATACTATGAATAAACTAGTTCGTATACCGGGAATCGTTATATCAGCCTCCGTTCTCTCCTCCAGATCCACAAAGCTCCACCTCCAATGCCGTGCATGTAAATCAACCAAAATCATATATCCTCCTGGTGGTCTCGGTGGTCTCGGTAGTGGTTCCGATAGAGGCCTCCCAAGAGTCTGTGACGCTCCCGAATTGGAGAATCAGAAGAAAGATTGTCCATTGGATCCCTACATCATTGTTCATGCAAAGTCCAGCTTCGTGGATCAACAAACGCTCAAACTCCAAGAAGCACCGGATATGGTACCGGTGGGCGAGCTTCCTCGTCACATTCTCTTGTCAGCGGATAGATACCTTACTGGGAAGGTCGTTCCTGGGTCACGCATTATCGCGACTGGGATTTATTCGACATTCAACTCGGCAAAAAACGTGAGTTTTCGTTACTTTCTTCTTATTCTTCATGCCACTAAGGTGCGGTCTAGAAATCTGCGGGACCGGCCGCCCTCCGACAGCCATATCTTCGTCTGGTTCATATTGAGTTGTCGTCCCCGTCAGCAGGTACTGGTGCCTCAAACCCTTTCGGAGTGCAGTTTACACCTGACGAAGAGGAAAACTTCGCTGAGATGGCACGAAGCGAAGGTTTCTACGAACGCTTCGCAAAGAGTGTAGCCCCAAGTATTTATGGTTGCTTGGGTCTGTTTCTATTTTGCAAAACGGCGAATCGATCCTTACGGTCTTCCAGATATCAAAAAGGCGATTACTTGTCTCTTGTTTGGAGGTTCAAAGAAAGTATTACCTGACGGGATGCGGTTGAGGGGAGACATCAATGTATTGCTACTTGGTGATCCTGGTACAGCTAAAAGTCAGCTGCTCAAGTTCGTGGAGAAGGTAGGATCATCATATGCACGTGGCTTATTGTTTAACGATGTTTATAGGTTGCCCCGATTGCTGTATACACGTCCGGAAAGGGCTCAAGTGCGGCTGGTCTGACGGCTTCAGTACAACGTGATGCAGTCTCTGTGAGTTTACGGACAAATGCACGGCATGTCACTGATTCACCTTGGTTAGCGCGAGTTTTACCTGGAAGGGGGCGCGATGGTCCTCGCTGATACAGGTGTAGTGTGCATCGATGAGTTTGACAAGATGCGCGACGAGGACCGTGTTGCTATTCATGAAGCTATGGAACAACAGACCATATCGATAGCAAAGGCTGGTATTACAACAGTTCTGAACTCCCGAACAAGTGTCCTTGCCGCAGCCAATCCTGTGTGGGGTAGGTACGATGAAGGACGAAGCCCAGGCGAGGTGAATCCATTGTTTGCGTGGATTCGAGCCTTTTAAAAACATTGTTCCCCCCTTTTCCCAGAACATCGATTTCCAGACCACCATCCTATCCCGGTTTGACATGATATTCATAGTCAAAGATGAGCATAATGAACAACGTGATCGGGTTCGTAACTTGCTCTTTTCCCTTCAGCTATGTTCTTTATATTTCCGAGCAGATGATCGCAAAGCACGTCATGAACATCCATATGAACAGACCAAACCAAAATGACGAGGTTATCGGTGAAATTGACATCGACAAGATGAAGCGATATATTGCATACTGCAAGAGGTATGCTCTGTCTTTGAAATATGACCCATTGTTCCCAACGCACCTTGCAGTAAATGTGCACCTCGGCTATCCCAAGATGCTCAAGAAATGTTGAGTAGTCACTTTGTCAGCTTGCGAAAACAAGTTCAGCAGGTCGAGCGAGATAACGACGAACGCAGTTCTATACCAATTACGGTCCGGTGAGTTCGGTGATAAATCTTTTCCCTCCGTCGTTAACAATCGCATCTTCAGTCAGCTAGAAGCCATCATCAGAATATCTGAGTCATTGGCCAAGATAACCCTGTCGCCCATTGTGCAAAATCATCACGTCGAAGAAGCGATCCGTCTGTTCAAATTCTCCACTATGGATGCGGTGTCTGCGGGTTCTGTTGATGGCATGTCTCGAGGTGAGCTGAACGAAGAGATGAGTCGCATAGAGAAGGAGCTCCGGAGGCGGTTGCCGGTGGGCTGGAGCACAAGTTATCAGAGTCTCGTTAGGGAGTTCGTCACGCAACAAGGCTACTCGAATCATGCACTTGAAAGGACGTTATTTATCCTGGAGAAAAGAGAGATTATTAGGTTCAGTGGACAGAAAAAGGTTGTTCATAGGTGAGTTGGGCACGGTTGGTTTAGTGCTGCCTGCTTACTCATTTACGCAGGGTTGGTGTATAACGTCCGATGGATACCTTTTTTGCTTTGATCATGTGTTAGCGATCTTGTATTACCTTGTTTACCAAGGTCACTACAGCGATAATTGTGGCTGTGGCGTCTCGAAATTTGTTCCCGAAATTTTACGATAGCTCTGCCGAGTTTACCCGTCACGCGTCATCATTGTACTGCATTATTGATCACTATTCAAATATTCATCCCATAAATTTCGCTATTCAACGCTATACATTTCTCTGCTTCTCCCACCATTTGGTTGTTAGTCTATCCAACGTATTAAACCGCTCGTCCTCCGCTTGCAAGTATTCGTTAGGATGTGTTGTGAATAATCTTTCACCAAATCCTCGTAGCAAGTCATCAGCAAATCTACACATCCACTTTACTACACTTGACATACTTAGATATGGCGTCACATCTGCACATTTATTCAAAAAAAAGTTCTCGCCGCGTTTTTTGTAACCGAATCACACAACAATCACTAAGTAAGCTACCACCATTGGGGATGGCATCACTACCACTCACAACATGCCTCAACCAAGCCTCAACTACACCTAGGGAATGGGAGATAACTCGCACAGGTAATGATACCCGACATGGGTCGGGTGCGGGTCACGCTTTTGTGACCTGTGACAAACCCGCGCCGTACCGCTGCCCTCAACGTTCAACGTTCAATGCCTCCGACACGAAAATGTATCCCAGGACAATCTCACGCACAGCTGCAGCGCTCAATGCTACTGCAGTGTGCATCCGCCCGTTTATGCATCCCCCACGGCCTCAAATAGGCGCACACCCGCCACAATGAAGGACAACGACAACGCGCTGCGCGCAGCGATCGCAACAACGCGACCGTCATGCATTACCCCCGCCTTGACCACCTCGACGACAACATGCCCATGATGACGCCGTGATGATCGTGACAGCGCGATCGCCATGACGTCACCATGGGCATCTCGCACATTTACTTGCCTCCACCTCCGTCTCACTTGCCAGCCCTCACCCCTACAGGCCTCGTGCGCACGCTCGCACTCAGCCCCAACCCGTGCATAACGGTGGGTCGTCGATGATGGCAATGTGGGGGCGGCCACCACTTCCTCCTTGTCAACCCTTCATACGCGCTCGCTCTGTCTCGCCGCCCCCGCATCTCGTGCCCAAAATTTCGATGGTCGACGACCCTTTCAGTCGAAAGAAAGAAAAAATGCGGTCAGGAACTGCCAAATTTGTGTCATTTTAAGCTGAAATTTTATTTTTTATTGGCAGTACAAATTTTTTTATGGTTCAGTTACAAAAAACGCGGCGAGAACTACAAAAAAACGCGGCAAGAACTTTTTTTGAATAAATGTGCAGATGTGACGCCATAGACCTCAAGGCTCACACTCTCAAGATTTCGGTGTTTGAAGTTATAGGTACAGCCACTCGGATTCAAATATTCATCCGTGGTACAAAATTCTACCAAGTCACGCAACTAGGACATAGCCTCACACTCGAAGCGTCGGCGTGTAGGAGCCTGTAACTGCCCTGGTTTTGGGACTTGCTGTTTCTCGACTACCACGAGTTCGTAAATGAATTCAAAGTCTTCTTGGATCATGGAGGAGGTATCAGGCCTTCAGGTCTAGTTCGCGGGAGGGCGCAAGTTACCGAATGTCGGGGTGAACTGTCCCGTGGCGTGTGCGTAGGTCAGGAGGGGCTGGATGCATTTCGGGTCACTTGTCACCGCGACATCTGTCCGGCAGAGTATATTCTCCATGACCCGTTCACGTAGGTGCCCCACCAAGTACTTGCGGAGGGCTGAGGTTACCTCATTCTTAGAGAGGGCTAAGACGGAAGATTGGGAGTACAAAGGTCCATCGCGATCATCTATGGCCGAACTATGGAGGAAGGAACCGAGCTGTAGGCCATACTCGGTATTAGATTCCTCCTTAATACAGAACAGTCGCTTGATAGAATCAACACTGAGTGGATCGGGGTTGGAGATGATGGAATGGAGAAGGTGTGCGTATTCCAGGAATTTGGCCAGGAAGGATGACATTTGATGGATATTATAAGATTTCAGTTTTGGCAATTGACTGAAGAAATGGTCAAGCGCGAGTAACGCTGACGCCTTCCTGTTTCCCATGGTAAACTCGTTAGCGAGCTCGCCGAGGCTGGCGAGGTCCGCCTGTGCGATGGCCTGGAACATAGATATCTATAAAAATCATAAGAGATGTGATCCGAGACGTCTTCGATGAAAGCATACTTCACGATGCTCTAACGGATCCACCAAATCGACAGGCAATTTGCTGGCCAAGTTCAATAGTTCAGTGACATCTTGGTCAGCTGCTACGTCCTTGGGAGCGATAGCAAACGAGCACCGATGCCATAGGCCATCCAAGACAATTTTGGTGGCCTTTTGGATTGCGACGAGAGACCCCTTCTCCTTCAAGAGATCTTTGATTGCATTGAGGGGTCGGTCCTCTGCCAAATGAATCTCGGCGGCCTCGAAATATCTTCCATGAGACTCCAACAACTCCGCCCGGGCAAAGTCGAGGTCGTGGTCCTTGAGGAATTCCTCTTCTTCTTCGAGGGACAAGAACAGTGGCCAACGTGGCCTGACTCAAATACATCAGTCAAGGAGCACGACGTACGCAGATTTCGAAGCATGCACCTCTTACCGCCACGCTTGCTGCAATAGAACAACCGACACGCGGTAAACAGCTCTTCCGAACAATTCGAGGAGACCTTGTGAGAATGTTTATGAAGAACCTCAAGTGTTTCGTCAAAAAGTCCAGCCTTCCTCAAGCGTCGTGCGCCCAGGTCGTACTCTTCAGCGGAAAGATACGCAATAGCTGCTGTCCGATCATCACCAGCGCGCACATAACATTCCGCAGCATTACGGAAGTATTGTAGTCTGTCCTTTCCAGGTGGGGCATCGTTTGCGCTCGTCGTGAAGGCGCCTGCAGCAACAAGAAAAGCTGCTTCCTGAGCCTTTGGTGGTGCAACACCAACTTTTGCGCGAGCCAATTCTCGGAGGTGGAAAGCCTTACATATCGCCTCCATGCGTGGCATCAATGCCCTGGCGAAGCAATGCATGGCCTGGGGATATCTCTTGTGCCGGAACAAATCATGACCGAATGATGCCCATTCATCCTTGGTTGAAGATACAGCGAGACGTGGAACATCCGTTCCCGGCGTGCAGTTTTGAATTTGATTGCGTGACGTCCAGATCATCTGCTACAACGTAAGCGATACTGACATACGAAAATGGTATTTGTTCCTCACCCGCATAGGCTCGCTCTTGTCGGACTTGTCAAAGATCCATAAGTTCTTCCTCGCACGGGTAATGCCAACATACAACAACTTCAACTGTACACAAAAATCAATGGGAAAACTCAATGTTTCGGATTATGCTTACCTCGCTGCATACTCCGGCGAAACGTCCCTCGTCTCTCCCAAAGGATGGAGCATACACCATGGCTAATTCCTTGTCATCGACTTGACCTTCTGTGTCGTTCAGCAGCACAGACCAACGCGATGCATCGACAGCAGAGTCCTCGAAGAAGTTATACAATAGCACCTACATCTAGATATTAATTCTGCGAGGTCAGAACGGCTGCAGGCTCACATCGTTAAACTCGAGACCCTTGCTGTCATACAATGTCCTGGAACGCGACAAGATAAGTTCAAGCACGCATCAAACTATTCATTCATTATCTTACATTATGAGCCCAACATCCCCAACTTCCTGTCGTAATTTCTCCAGTGCTTTTTCATCTCGTACAAGTATACCTTTACAAGGGCACATGAACACAAGACGTGATTCATAATACATTTCTGACTTACATTGCTGGGCCCCAAATTCAATGCGGCTCCCCCTGAAAGGTACATCAGACACGGAGACAATGAGGAACACCGACTACATACGATTCGCCAAAAAGAAATTGCTCGTATCGAACGGTGTTCTGGTCCCAACTGTGGAAAAACACTGGCTTCCAACCGGCCACGGTGCCATGTTCTGGCTTGAGTCTATCAATCGCATTGGGCCAGAAGTGCATAATGCGCTCGATGACACTATGAGCACAGTCTACAATCCCACCATGAGAACGGTAATTCTTTGCAAGCTGGAACATCACGGGCTCGGCAACCGAGCGGTCCTGGATCAAATGCGAACTTTGGTCTCGCTGTGGAAAAACACTATACATTGATTTGTCGCTTTATCAGTAAACAGACGCTTACCTCAATACGGTATACAAAGGCTTTCAAATCATCAAATCTGAAGGAGCTTCCTGCCGAAATTGTCTGTGCAGTGTCCCCTGCCCAAAACAATCCTTCGGGATTTCGGCAGACAAGTCGTAATACTAAAACGAATGTGAAGACATAACACAGCAAAGTAGACAAGTGCACATACGAAGGGCATCAATGAGCAAATTATCTTGGGCTTCATCGACGTAGCTGGATCACATGGATCAGCAAGGAGAAAAGTTTTGTTGAGTCAACACCTAGACCCACAGATAGTCAACTCTCTGCCCTCCCAATGGGGTCCCTCCAAGCAAAGCTTTCAGGATGGCATGTGTTCGGTCAGCGATATCGTGATGGCGACGCTCCTTTTTAAGTTTGCAGTATGCTTGGAAGAGCGCATACAATGTTTGTCTGTGGTTTGCAAATGTAGGGTTGGACCGGGGTGAAAGGCCACAGTACGTTGCCTCATCCAGAAATCCTTCAGGACACGACAGCGACTTCTCGGATCCCTTGATGACGCCTAAGAAGCAGTTGGTCAATTCTAAACCGGCCTTAGATCGTGACTACGCACCCATAAACTCTGAGAAGACAAGCCATGGTTCTATAATACAGGCGATTTATCAAGTTATACTGGTTGGTGCGATCAATCTAGTACATACCGAGGCCCTTTGACAACGGGTGCGGAAAGTGAGGCCAATAAGTTCGGGCAAATATGTCATACGTCACAAACGAGTCTTTAGCTTTCATTTCATCGGTGTTGACGAAAAATTTTGCGACACGTTGAACTTCAGCGTCATCGCTACTCAGAACATCCGCGGCAATCATCCGTGCAAGCTGGAACTAGGGAGTGAACATTCGAGGTCAACGTTCAAAGGCGAAGATTACCTTGTCGAAGGCAACGAAGAGAGGAAAGTGACACTCTTCTAATAAACTAAATTTTTGCGGGATGTCAACTCGCTCTATGTCATCAATATCTACCAGCCCAGTTTCGGTGCGCTCGGCTTGCATCTTCTTCAGATTTCCAAGGGAATGGCCAGCTAGTGCTAAGGACTCGAGTAGCTGTGTGAAATACTCCTCGACCTTTGTTGCCAGGACACCGGATTTGGTGACAAAGATCTGACGGGGCTTTGGCATACCGCTACCAGACGCCTGTATTTGCCACGCGCGTTCGATTCCAAGCATTTTGAAGAGCATTGTCGTCGTTTTACTAAGCAGTCAGTGAGTCGGACATGTTCATGCGAGAATCCCCATCAACCATACCCCGTACCACTCCTTCCGAGAACATAGCATGAAGCAATGCATTCCACAATCCTACGCTCCTGCGGGCTGTAGATGTAGGGTTAATACTGACTCTTGGCAATGTGAAGAATCTCTCACTGTAGCTCAAAGACGTGCTGCACGTCTTGGTTGACAATCAAACCTGCAATGGTTTAAAGTGTGTTCATTGTACACAAGAACGTACGCACTATGCAAAAACGCCTACAAAATGGAGGTCAGTTCTTAGTAGGAACAAGCTGGCAGAGATGTACTTGAGAGAAAGTAATATATTTCTCAAGGCTGCATACGACCTCAGCCCCTGGCAGTACAAAATAAAGTGGGGAAAATGGCTTACACAAGGAGTGAGTGTAACTATAAACCATGAATAACGATCAAGAGATATAACTTGGAAAACCCACCTCTCCTTTGTCGTCGTCCGAGAGCACAAGGTGTATTGGCTTGGCGTCACTTTCGAGACTCTCAGGAGGGAAGGAAGCCGGAAGATATACATCACCCCCAGGATCAACGGGTCGATTTCGGAATACGCAACTGTTGCAAACATCAACTAAGCAATTACCCATGTAGTGACGACGAAGTCTGACCGCCTACTATATTCCTTGCTGTGTCCTGCAAGCTGCTGTCCAACAGCATCCCATATACGATTGAGTTGAGTGTGAGTGTATATACCATATATCTTGATCACTGAAACGATGTTTATATGTGATGAATAATGAAATGCATGAGAACTATCACCTTGTCGCTCGGACTGCAAAGATCCTGCTCAGACCATGAATACACAAAACATGCGAAAGTGAAACTCACGTTTCCGTCATAGTCCAGAACAACGTCAACTTGATACTGTCTGGAAGTGAACAGCCGATCACCTGCACCGCAAACGAGAACCTACGACGAGGCGAAGATCCTGTTGTATTTTAGCCTCAAAAATCGGCACCCCGGAGGAGCCATTGAGCCTTTTCTGATTGTCGTCGGAAAAGTGCCCGTCCGAAAGTTGTCTATCACAGTGGTTAATTCACCCAGCTGCGATAATGCCAACAATTCGACGCACCTGATCTTCTTCAAGATGATATCACATTTTTTTCTGTCACTGTTGGCAAATTCTCGCAGTTTTTTTGTGGCATTTGTGCCGATGATAATGCGCCATTCCCCCAATTCATCCGCATTTTCGAAATAAAGGGCGGCTTTTATAGGCTGAACCTTTGGGTACGCAGACCGCCTTGTTTCGACAACCTCGAGGGC
>JBBPRO010000170.1:0-24960 GCA_038093055.1 Boletus mariae | reverse complement strand
ATGATTATCCCAATATTGTCCCGTGTAATGTCGTCGCCTTTGAGCAAGAAGGGAATGATGCCATCCACGCCGGGCTGACCAGCTGCACATAAGAGCGCAGCACCTCGAGCCATAAGGCCCATAAGATATTCGACTTGGACTACCTTTTGCTCTTGGGCTTTGATGAAATGGGTGTAGTAGACCCTGCTTTCTTTAAACTTGTCGGCCAGAGATTGCCCCGTGAGTTGCACATTCTTCTTTGAGAACCGCGATCCGAAGGAAGTTTTAATGTCGGCAACAGAGCCATCAGAAGGAGGGCGGAAGAGAGATGATAGCAAGTCAGGGAGAAGGCACCATCGATTCTTGGGAGGAAGACCAAGGTTATCTGCAGCTCCCACGGCGTTGTCACGTGCAATAATGAAAAGTAACGCCACCAACAATTCCCCTAGCTCGCCTCTATTTACTGCAAACCCATCCAGAATGTTTTGCAATGCCTGAGCCGGACTGAAACGAGGGACTGCGTGAGAGGTCATCAAGAAGTACGCTGCCTCGGAAAGAATGGGTTCTGAAGGGGACGTAGTAACCATGGTCTCGAGGTTATCCTCGACCTTCAGAAGAACCCGCAAGTGAGAATGAACTTGCTCCTTCTCTTGATCTGATATTTGCGAGGTATACGTTTCCGAGAGAAACTCGATGGGAATCCGTTGAGCCAGACAAGCAAGCTGTTGCGGGCTCGACAAAGAGTGTCTGTAGGAGTTTGGATCACCGCCCAACAACTTGTAGGCCGCAAAGTGGATGACGGTGTTGTCCGCATGTTGGTAGGATTTCCATCTACTAAGGAGGTTAAAAGGAGACAAAGAGAGGGAGAATTTACCCACAAAGGTCGACCATATGATACCAAATGATCCAAACTCGTAACTTTTGAGAGACTGACCGATTGGGAGAAGTCTAGGCGAGTGGCCAGGGGATCGAAACCGAGTTCACAAAACGGTAACATAACATCCCCCCTGTGAATCATTCTGGCTGAGACGTCGCGGGCCGGCGTGGGCGTAACAGCGAATGCAGCTCCAGAAGTCGAAAGGAAGAGCGCAAAAAACGGCTCGCAGAGAAGGCCTCGTATTGCACGACGAAGCTCGCCAAAACGGGACCACGGATTGTTGGAATGGGAATGGGTCTTTGCCAAAGTGTGGATCTCGTCAAATGCAATGAGGACAAGAGGTTCAGCTCTTGGCTCAGCTGGTAATTTTGGGCGCTTCGAAGGCGGAGGCTTCGACGGGTCCTGGGCCTGAAGGGCCTCGCAGAGTTCATGAAATGCCTGGTGGAGAGGAAAATCATGACCGTGCAGCAAGTTATCCGTGTGGTCATCGGAAGGATCAACGTCCCTATGAAAATACTTGTCGTATGTTGATGTCACATATTTCTGTCACATCCTGTGAGCCGGAAGAGATTCAATAAACAATGTTCATACCTCGGCGGTGATTACGACTCTTTGATAGAACTGTACCCGATTTTCCCCATGCTTCTTGAACTTCATGTCCTTCCTCATGTACTCCCTGAAGGAAGCGGCGGCGGGCGAATTCTTAAAGGATCGCACTACAGCTGCCGCCTCGTCAAATAACGCGTGAAGGAAAGCACAACTACGAATAAATGCGTCCCTTTTGTTGGAATTCTGGGAAAGGTAATCGTATGCTGGCTGGTCCGAAGGAGGATGTCCTAGAGTTGACAAATGTTTAGCATTCCAAGTAACAAAGGGTTACATAGACTATACCAGTTGAGTTAGGTATCCGTAGAACAACGGGGATAACAAGATGGTTTTCGCTCAATTGATCGACAGCGCGAGATTTTCCCATTCCGGAAGACTGAAGTATAGCGCAATATAACGCATAATATTCTCGTCGATCGTGCTTAGAAGGATTGGCAGCTGGCGCATCAGGCTGGGGGAAGAAATGGCATATATGCTTCCAGAGGGCATCTGCAGCATCTCCACGAAACGGCTCGTCCCACCCCTTTTCAGCCGCTGATCACACGAGGTCAGCAAGGTATCAAGGTCACGCAGACAACTTACAGGTCGGTTCGGTATGACGGAGCGCTTCGATATAAGTACCCGTTGGTCGAAGGTACTCTGCAGTGAGGGAGGGGTCAAAGGTGCAATTTGTGAATGAGGAAGAGGTGCTCACTGCAAAGCCGTACACACTTAAAACCACTTCTCGAGCCATCGATCATCATATTTCGAAACGTTTCCTCTTCTTGTATAAGCTTCCTCGCATTCTCAACGTTGCAGTACGTAGAGACTAGTCGACCTTTGGAACCATCGACTATACAAACAAGGACACGGGGTCCCAGTCGGTATACGTTTTCGTCGGTTAACGCGGGGAAATATTTGATATCATCGTCCAGCGCTTCATGTTCCCCGGGTTGGAAGTCGTCATCTGAGATAGGCCCAAATTTCTCCTGTTCGATATTCATGGGAGCTAGTCATACATGATGTCAGTACTTGTTTTTGAACGAGGTAGACAATTACCAGGTCGATGAAGAAGCTCTACAATATTGTAGGCGTTGACGCAAGTTGTGAACCGTTATCACGAAATTTGTTAAACTCCGCTGACGCCCGATAAGGCAATCGCGACCCGCCTGAACGACGTGTGGGAAACACCAGCCCTGGTATTTAGGCTTCGCCGAGCAGGATGCCTCCCTCCTCCCCACTCGTTTAACCCGCATCCCAACAGATCTATCCGGGGTCGCACCCCCGCCATCACGGGCCACTACGTGGATTGGCCAACTCCCTCGGTAGGGCTTAAGATCGGTAGCTGGTACCCTAAACGGACTCGGATGGCAAGCGGTTGGGGTAGCGGCACCTCGAAACCGCCCCTCCCGCTTACTTTACCCACCTCTACCTGTACTGTACATGGCTTGCTATAGTCCGGCTCTAATCCTTGGAGAGGAGCGCCTGACGGACAGGCAAGTGGGCGGACAGCCCAAGCGTCCCTCTTCGCACACAGATCATAGACCATGGCCCCGAAGGCCATGGTCCCTCCAACTTAGACCCACATTTGTCGCAAAAAATGTGTCAAGTCCGGTACAGTTTGTGATTTTGTATAGGATGTAGTATGACATATGTGAGGACAGTGAGTATAAACACGTTCCGACACTTAGCAACGAACATCTAGGTCGTTACCAGTGAAAATCATTCACTTTACATCGACACCCACCTCGAAGTCAATGATACAAGTGTTCCAAGAGGTGACAACTTGTAGCATAATGGTTATTATCATTGTCTTCCAAGTTCGAACGGATGATAAGACATTGTATTAAAGACTACCCGAAAGGGTACAACATGAAATACGCGAATGAATCATATCTGGAGGAACTTGGTCAGCACAATGTTCAATATCACAAATGCTCGCTGCGTCGAAATGGCTCAGACATCCAAAGGAAGGTTATTGTTGACCCTCATTGCGCCGACCCCCGCTTCCCGCTCAGCGCACCGCAAGGCGGCCCACACTTGGCACATGCTTTTGGGTTCACACAGCTCAAGGGGGATTATAAGCGTTCGACATTGGGGGAGTACTCCGACTGGAGGGCGCTAGAGTGGAAACTGCGAATAACGGAATGTTTCATCATGGCAAGTGACGCAACGAAGCAAAGTACAGAGTGGAGAAGAAAACTTACCCACTGAATGTACATATTATTGGTCAACTGCCTAATGAATAGGATGTCAGCAACTAATATTTGAAAGGCGAAAGCAAATATAATATCAGACGAAATGGCACTGGCAAGTACACTGTGCGCTCCGGAGAGCGCTGTTCGTTGCGAACGAACTGCTCTGTTCCTCGGCATGGTCGTGTAAGACGGGGAAGAGAAGAAAGTCATCACGAAGAGAAAGTAAAAAAAAAGATACTCACAAGTTCACTAGATAATGCTATTCAGGACGATGATGAAAATTTATAGGGCCGATGTGTGTGGCTCAGTTTGGGAATGGTCTGTGCGCAATGATTACATAAGCCCATTTATAAGCTCCCGCTCCACGGCTCGTATGATGGACTCGAACAGTGACAACGACCGGAAATTAGCATTTGCACCACTGATGCCTGTGGTAGATTCTCTAATGCACCCTCCAGTCATCCCAGAACACCAGCGTCACGAATCATCGGTCATTATTGACGTTGATGCGTTTGATGCCGAGGATATCGTTTACGTTGGCTCTGCAGGCCCAAGTCAAAGGAGACGCCTTGAAGAGGACGAAGGAGCTGTTACGGTAACCGGCGAAGTCATCCATGTTTCCGACAGTGAAGATGACGAGATTCAATTCATGGGCCATAACCCCGCCCGCCCCCAACCTCCCCTTGGTAAGTTTCGCATGTTTTGCGTGCCACACTCGTTAACTTGTAAACAGTCAGAAGAGCACGCATATTTTCTCCTCCGCCCCCTCCGCAAATCGCCGCTATCCCCCCAGTGCCCCCGATCCCTCAAAGATTCTTCCGCGCTGGACTTGTCATTCCGAATGAGGATCCATTCCCATTCGAGGCCGACTTGCGAGCGCCACCCCCTGCTGAACAACCATTCCCTACTGCCGCCGCTCCATCTCATCACGCTCCATCCATGGGCTTTGGTGGCGCGTTGATCGCTGGTGTGCGGCGATTCATGGGCCCTCGTAACGCTTCCCAACCGCCCGAACGCCATAATAGCTGGGGCCTCTCCGGTTCCTTTATCATGCGATGGGATGCATTCGACGTCGCGGGTGGGGAAGAAGATGCTTTATTTGACGGGCTGGGCGAGGCAGCGTTCTTGGCTGAGGAAGACAACTCTTTTGCCGCAGGCAGAGTGCGAAACCAAATAGAACGAGCATTCAGGCAACGTGGTCGTGAAGGCCTGGCGGAACCTGACTATCAACCAGAATACACGCATCCAGACCAGCCATCGCCTGGGTTCACACACGATTTCTCACCGTCATCATCCGCTTCATCTGTTGTCGAGGCCGACACATCTACAACACATAGTGCCAGTGGTAGTGGGACCCGGTTAAACGAAGTCACCCATATATGCGCTGCTTGCAGAGACCCTCTTGTCCTTGGGGCTTCCGACGTTGGAGAGGACCGCGCCAAGCGGAAGTTATGGGGCTTACGTTGCGGCCATTTGCTTGATGGAAAGTGCGTGGAGAAGTTGATCGAGCCGCCTCCACCAACTCTCGAGGTTGGATCGAGCAGTTGGCAGATGGCTACAGAGCCAGTGGAGTTGGGTTCCGATGCCGGTTCGATGCGGTCACGATTACGCCCTCGTCGTGGGATGTCAGGGTCGTTCTCCTCGGTTCGCCACCTGGTTCCTGCCACCCCCACAAGTCGGCGCCACGGTGCCCCTATGAGAGCCCAGGCAAGTCATCGAAGTAACCGCAAGGGCAAAGGGAAGATGAAGGCGCCCGTGATAGATGCTGAGCACGAGTGGAGTTGCCCGGTCAGCGGGTGCGGACGCGTCCATCTCAGCCTGCTAATGGATGGACGATGGATGATGGATGAGAAGCGAGGTGCTATTGCAGTGTTTGTATGATTGCCGTCGGTAAGCTTGATGTCCTTACCCCCTCAGACGTGTATATCTTTTGGGGCTGTCATGTTTCGTGGTAAGCATAATTTATATCACGCGTATTGTAGCGAGCGCACTTTCTCCTTGTTGCACGAATATTCATACCCATTGATCATTAGTACACCTTCCGTGGCATCGTCAATGATATTATTGTATCTTGTCTGTAGTAATTCTGGAAGAGAAGGTCACCTGCTCCTTAACACCGCCCATAGAAGGTCTGATTTTGCAACGTGTCCATTGTAGTTATGCGCAATTCAGTATTCTCTTTCCTGACTTTCTTAACCCACAGAGCACGCGTATTACGCATGCCAGAACGGACATGGACACTAACTCTTCGGTGCCTCGTGACCATATCGGATATGTCTGTAGTGCTTCACTGAGCACTCGCAGTTATCTGTCACCCTGTTCGCGTTTCGGACTGGCTTCCGCAGGACTCGCGAATCTAGCCCTTCCCTCGTGCCCAATACTCCGCCTTATTTTGGCTGGCCTCGAGTACTCGTCACGTTCCCATCCGACCTTGTCCTGCTGGTCGAGCCATGGACGACTGGGCCCACTCTCAAGACATTTCTGTTACCCCGCGACGATACCTACAAAGACAATGGAAGAGAAACAAGTCTGTATGTCGCCATCCTCGTTATCAGTTCACGATGGTGGATCGATCTGACGAGGTTGCTCGTGTCTAGTACCTTTCACCATCTGATTCGCTCCCTGCACTACGTCTATGTCCCAATCGCCCTTTGTTTGTATGTGCTCAATGTGGCTTCGCAAACGCGTGGATCCCCCTTTGTTTATGGTGCGAATGGACGTCAGCCGAGGCGACAAAACAATTTGAGGCAAACTTACCTCGGCCACGCAGACTGAGTGCACCTTCCAGGGCAGTCCCCACACCAAAGACGACTGGACATCATCCCCGGAGGAGAATGTCTGCAGAGTCTACAGTTTCGAGCGCGGGTCCGTGTACACCTCGGAGCGAACGAGCGATTTCCTCGAACAAAGACGTGCCTGGTATTACGACAGTCCTGGAAACTTTTCACCGTAACGTGTGTCATAACATAGGGCGGCTGGACCCACATAACGTTGCGGCTGTGGACCACGAAGGGTCTCTTTCTGTCGTGTCCACAACCTCCCACCACGTTCAGAAGGAAACGGTCGACGGTGGTGGCGTGTGTCGGGCCACAGGAAACTCGATAACGGTACTTATATCCCACTTGTCATCCATCCCCACGTCTAGAAATGGCAAACGTACTGATCCGCCTCGTTCTCATGTTGTGTAGCCGCCACTCCCGACTTCTTCCTATCCGAACGTTGCACCCGAACCCGAGACAGAACTGTGCAAACGCAGTTTGGAAAATCGGGATCTGAAGAGCGACTCAAAGCCCCACCGGAGGGGACTCCCAGCTCTTTGTGTCCACTCTCCGCTCTCTCGCGTGGCTCCCTCGTCCCCCTCAGCCCACACAGCTGAGAGCGCGAGACCGGACAGCGTCATGACCACGTCAGCCCTAATGGAAACATCGAATACACCGCGGAGTACGGGCTCGCTGGATATGTCGGATTGCGGGGATATGGGCTCAACGCCGTCTATTTCCTCATCACAGTGTTCCCCTAAACGTGGGCTTCGCAGGGCCAAAAATATGACACTGCTTGATCGCGAATCAGTCCGCTCGCGTTCTCCTCTACGAGGAAGCATGGACATGTATCCAACGTCGGCAGTGGAAGCACGACACTCACATGCTCTATCGCTAACGCCTTCTCATGATCATGATGCTCCCCCTGTTCGCTTGGGTCACCCGAGTCGACCGTACTATTCTGCGATTCGCAAGGACATGTCACGTCCCACCAGCCCCGTCTTCTCCCTAATTGCTCCCCGCACCCCCTCGCCGATTCCATCGCATGCGGATTACGTACCACGGGGAACCAAGTCTCTTGACTGTAGTGACCGATCGGGCATCTCGTACGCGCGTCCCATGTCAATGGTATTGTCTAGTCGGGCCACGTCACCTGTGCCACAAGGTTCTGGCTTTTCACTTAGTGGGGAGATGGAATTGCGGATGAACTTGGCGCGGTGGCAACGGGAAAATGCGCCAGACGAGCCAGGTGGATATCAGTTTCGAGAGATGCGTCGGTCTCCGATCAAGACGAATATGAAGAGGAAGGTTAAACAGCTTGGAAGGGGTCTGAAGGAACTGGTACTTGGACGATAGATACCACGTGACTGGTAATAACAGTCACATGACATTGGCACCTTCCTACATTCATGTTCAAACTCGGAGTCGTCTGTAGCAAGACGTGCTCTGAAACGTGTGGGTGTTGCAACCTGCGTGGTTGACCCTCGCCATCAATACCTACCAGACTTGCTCCACACGGGTGCCGCACTGCCTGCGTCACCCACGTTCTCTCAGCTCTGGCACCCAACTATCTCTCCTTGTGATCTCTTCTGATTCTTACTCCATATCTTCTTGCTCATGATTGGTCGAAAGATTATCGACCGAATAGACGAACTTCTTGATGCGCCAGAACCCCCCAACTACCGCTACCTTCAACCACCACCCCTGCGAGTCGATACTGGTCGACGTCTGACGGTCCTCAATGTATGGATTTCGTCATTACCCTGTCGTGGGCTGACGTCCGACTGTTGGCTAGGAGTGCACGAACACGACCATAGATCCCTTCCCACCACGCATATCTGCCAATTCCGTCTTGTGCGTTCGTCTCCATAGTACTTATCCAAACTCGATTCACACTGAGCGTTCTGCCAGCACACCCAACTCTTGCCTCACTTTTGGCGTGCCCAATCCTACTACTTGTTTCCCACCACGAATGGGATCCCCATGCGGATCAGTTAGCGAGGCAAGTTCTCGCAGCACCCGCTACTCCATCGCCGAACAAGCCCTTGTCAGCGCGTTGAAGATTAGCGAAGAGGAACGTTCCCCTCTCGAACTCCAAATCTGTGCCTTGCAACAAGCCACAGAAGCCCTGAGTACACGTGCCAAAGAATCCCGGGAACGTGCTGCAAAACTCAAACTGTCCCTTGGGGAGAGGGATACTGATCCATCCGTATATGTCGCACTCCAGCAAGACCGCTGGATGGCGGAGAAACGGCAATCTGCGGTTGACAAGGAGCTGGAGATGTTGACTCAGCATCTGAAACGATTGAAGGCGGATCGGGCATCGGACCACAGAAATGAGGATCGCACCGCGTCCCCAGCCCTCAACAACGAGGCCAAACGGAGTGCCAATCTCGCCCGGTTTTTTGATTTATCTCCCACGAGGACATCATTCAACCTTGATCTTAAGTGTAGGCTCGCGCTTGACCAGCCATTCCCACGTCGGATGACAATGAGCGACGTTTCTCCCCTTCGCCTCCGGCCATCGTCTGTTACCCCTCCCCTGCGACGCCTCACGACCAAACACGCACGCCCTCTGTCAATGGCCGGAGACGCATTTAATCCAGTGAAGCGTCCTTGCAGACCTCGTCCTGGTATTTCTTCCTCCGATCTACCACCGCTCACGAGGGCCACAGAAAATAACTCGAAACCGCGTTCTGTGTCAGACCACTCAGTATTCTCGCGCAGCTCTCGCTTAACTGCCGAAGCACTCTCTGACGGCTCCGAAGGCCGTGCATCTACCCGACCATCGACACCGCCATTATCTGTTTCGTCCATGGGCTCTTCATCATCGCAGGGTACAGGTGAAGATACTGGCGGTGGCATGGCCACCATCATCAGCCACGTTACCTCTCGCCCACGCTCTGAAATTCTCGCTGACCTGGACATGGATGACATCCACGTACCAGAGTATGCGGTGAATCTCCTCGGGGGATTCGACCTCATTCACGATGAAATCAGTCTCCCGGACAGGGAGCTCTTCATCAAGCCGAGGGAGATGAAACCTATCGAGGTTGCTCCCCCACCAGAACCAGCGGATGACCCTCCGCCGTCCGAGGAGTCCGACACGGGCCCATACACGTCATTCGCCTTGCCACCGTTTTCAGTTGAAACGTCTTGGACACCGTTTTCATTCCATCCGCCACCATCACCCTCGACTCCTCGTATGCATCGCGCTTCTTTACAGCCGCTGACACCAGACTCGTCATCCTTTTCCCGTTCGAGTACTCCCACGACTCCTCGGCCCTCGCAGAGTTCCAAAGGTCCTCGGGCTCGTCACTCGCTTCTCTTCTACATGCGGAAACACAAGGACGGTTCTGGGGATTACAGCCCTGCATCGTCGTCTGTCGGCGTAGAAAGCCTGTCTGGGAACAGTCCTGTCCCTGTTTCAGGAAGCGCGGCGTTCAAGAAGCGGTTCTCGTTTTTTTCACGAAAATAGACAAGTGACGCACAGCTTTGACCTACTGACGTTTTAGTACTTACCATTATTATCTACCATGCGATCTATTGCCTCGTAGCGTAGTGTGTATACATCTCTAGGAACCGTATATACTTACTATGTTTACATTAGTATCTGGATCTGTGTTATCTCTGATCCTAATACAAGGCTGCCTTTCATGACGCGTTGCCAGGTAATGTGCTGGTTTAAAAAAATGAACCCGACCCGGATTGAACGGATGACCTTATGGAATCACTCATTACAGAGCTGGAATCATACGCGCTACCACTGCGCCACGGGTTCCTTGGTGCGTATCTCCATTAAAGTTTGAATATAGGCCTTTATTTGGTCTTCCAGAGCTTCGAACCTAAAACTACGCCTTGCACGTAAATGCCACAGAAAAAGCAAACTGCGCGTAAGACCACTGGGAAACATGTGAAACTCAGTGAGTATGGCTTCGCCAACCATGTCATTAGAATTTACGACTGGATGGGTAGCATCTATTCTCTCTCGAAGCGAAGGGGCATCAAGGCCTGCTAAACGTGTTCACTACGATCCTCTGGCAAATATCGAATTTACACCAGGAACAACCACTCCACGCTCCACGCTCCCCAAGCGCACCGTGAGTCGTTCAAGCCCTACTGCGCCTCCATTGCCAGGTATGCACACCGCCTTTGATCATTGATCATCGGATTGCTAGATCGCAGCAATCCAGACCCGCCGTTCAGCTTGTTTCCCCCGGAAAGTCCCAACACGTCCCTCGAGTCGGCCAGTGTCCCACCCACCAATGGGTTCACCCTCACATCGGGAACCATGACCAGGCGACAATCACCACTCGACGTGAGTTGTTCTCGTCTCTTTTGGACCGTGCTAAGCGCGCGCGCGCTAGACGCCCATTTCCGTCTGCATCCGGTTCGCGTCGTGGCTGGAAACCCAAAAATGCGTACACGACCATGTGCTGTTGCAAGCCGTCGAACGTGATGGGAGTCATCTTTTATCTCTGGCCAAGGCGACGATCACGTTTGACAATGCGCTGCGTGGAAATGTGCTCCCGTCCGTGAACGGCGTCGAGGGTGCACTCGGCGAACATGCGCGGACGCTCCGCATCTTTGCTCAACTCTTGAAATCCAAGATTTCAGAGGGAACGCTGAGCGAGGAGTTGGAAAAGGCTGTCCTGCGGGACGGGGAGGCTTTGCTGCGCCTTGCGCTGTGTTGTTTGGATTTCGATCGGGTTGTTCAGGGCTCGAGCCCCGCAAGTTGAGTCAAGGACATGTTGGTTTTCATTGCACGTCGTCTCCATGCTGTCGCTATCCATACCCCCGTTACGCTTTGCAAGACATGTATTTATACAAGCATTTTACTCAGTCGTTGTAACCGCTTGCCCTCGATACTCCCTTTTTGACCTGCGGTTCAATGCCCTGTTGTCTCCAAACCTCGATCTGGCGGTCTTTCGCAACCTTGCCAGTTCGGCGTTCATATTCCTCGACAGATTCAGGTCGCTCTCCGTGAGGAGTTGCCCTCAGAGCATGACGTCGTTGTGGCCAAAAGTCGAATATCGCACTGTGGGTCACAACCTAGTCAAGGTGAGTTTGCAGCTGCCATCTACGTGTTATCAAGCAACTCACTCTGTTGTCCCAGAACGCGACCGAGTTGGTCTCCCAGTGGAAACGCACATGAGAGTCTACGTTCCTACTAATCTGCTCGAACAAAAAGTTGAGGATGGCGTCTGACTCGGCCTTGGGCACGCCGACGATGCGACGGGTGAATCCTGGATTGACGTAGACACTTTTCCAGCCCGTGACGGGGTGGACGCGGACGACAGGGTGGATCGTCTCGATAGGTTCGCGGCGAACGTGGAGTCCGGCAGCGCGGGCACCGTCGGCCTGGGCTACGGCGCTGTGGAGCGCGCTCAGGCCCTCCAAGTAGGTTTGCAGCCCAGGGCTAAGGGTCGAGTAGAGGGCATACCTACGCGGGAGCGTACGTCAGTGTGCGTCGTTTACTTCATTGATCGTGGACATACCCCGAACTCCACAGGGTGTCACCTCCGTATTCCGGAGAGGTGATGACCTTGAGAGACGTCGTGCTCGGAGGTTGTAGCTCGTACGTCACATCGCTGTGCCAGAGTTCTAATTTCGAAAAGGATGTAGGGTTAGGGCGCCGTGCGACGTCATTGTATACGACTGTTATAGGCATCAGCGTTGATCTGTGCTCACGATCTTGTTTGGGACTAACCGTGAACTTCTTCGAGACCGGGTTCCTTGGGGACGGGGGTCGTCGCGTGTTTGTGGAGCGGACCAAAATATCTCGCAATATCGAGTTGTTCGTGAACGCTCAACTCTTGGTCTCTGAAGACTATTGCAAGGTCAGCGCTGGGCGAAGGGAGAAGTGCTCTACGAACATACGACTCCTCTCTCGGCGACCAAGAGGGCGCTATAGAGTGAACCGTTAGCCTGGAATTTCAGAACTGCAAGGGGAAGGACGAACAGCTCGTCCTTCTGGGCAGAGGTGAGTTGCCTCAGATCGATTCCTGTGATTTCAGTTCCGATAACCGGTGTGAGGTGCTGAACCTTCTTCGCTGCACTGAACAGGGCTTTCTTCTCTGGATCAGCAAAGTGACCACGGTCCGTGACATCAACTTGTTCGAGGGGTTCCCAATTGACAACGGGAAAGTGTGGCTCCACATGAATGCATCTCGGACCGTTGTTCCTAAAGGACTGCGCACGACTTCACGCACCTTGTAAGCATCGTACTTGTAAGTGTCGTCGGCAGCAGATTCGCCAGCGGGGGAGTAGAAAGGGTTAAAGGGCTCAGACTCGTTGCCTTGTTTCTTGAGTGCTACGACGCGTCCTTTCCCGTTCTCGTTCGTCGGTACGGGTGGCATGGAACCTGAATTCGGTGGTAATGCACTGTGAGTCCTTTATTAAAGAGACATATCAAACCGCATGCATTCATACGCCGTCCTCCAATCTCGTATCAAACGCTTGCGACATCTGAAGGGGAAATGGCGCAACCTTCTTGCTACTGCGCAATGGGCGTGTGAGTCAGATGATTATTGCTTTCATCATTCTGGCGTAATGCAGAGCTGACGTGATAGCTCGCCTGATCTCCAACCCGACCAACGTTCTCTCCCTAGGCCTTGATACTGCATGTGAATCAAAATCCAGTGTGATGAGGGTTCGGCGCGACATGAAACGCTACTGTGAGAGCGCGCCTGTATCAGAAATCCTATGAATATCGAGTATCATGTGTTCAGCCATAAAGTTAAATGATCATTGTCAATCAGTCTAGGGTTGAGTCAGCGAGTAACGATGGAAGCAGATCCGAGGTATAGCTCTATGACGCGTATGATTCTGAGACGATAAATCCGACGAGACATGCATCTAGCATAAAGTCCGCATTCACCCACGCATGCGTCAGTGCTACATCATGTCGATCAGTGGACAGGTAGAGTACGATCAATGCGAATCTCACAGAACAACTTTGTTCCATCTCTGCCTGCTACTCGCATCAACTCTTTCTCGCCACCTGGATGATATGGTAGATATGGCGTGATGTTGTACACCTTGCCATTGATAGCCGTCCAAGCGTCCTCCCTCTTATTGTGCATCTTGAGCACGGACGGTGGGATGCGCAAGAGTGTCTCCACACCCTATTTTGCCATCGGGAATGGTGAGCACTACGGAGCGCGTGAGCAAGTAAACGCGGGACGTACGCGTAGGTCTTGTCCAGACGATTTCAAGCTTGCCCAGTCCAACGGACCATACCCCGGTGCTAGTGCAACCTTTCTCGAGGGTTTCTTGGGTCGTTCCGTCGTGGCCAACGGCGCAAGTAAGGATGAGGATGCAATCTGGGACTTTGTTTGTGGGACGCCAGGCTGCCGACTGGCTAGGTCAGGTAGAGGCGGTGGGGGCATCAGTGTACTGTCCTCTAGAATCGTAGGAATGCTCTGCGATGTAGATGGAGCGGAAGCTGCACGCTGGGCGCTGTTGAGCGCTGGGAAGACGGGTGGGACGTCGTCTTCGCCTGCTGTGCTTGACCCGCCATCGTCCTCCTCTGGGAATGACCCTGGAATGGTAGCTTTGGTCGGTGTCGCGGCGCTCCACAGATAAGACATGGCGTTGGACTAGTTTACTGCGGATGGTGCATGAGCGTGGCTATACAAGTACATCTTCGGTAGTTTTCCTGTTGATCTCCGTCCACCCAAGAAGATGCGACCACCGGGTGCATCTTCCAACGCCCTCACCATCATGTCCTTCTCAAACAGCACCTGAATATCCTCCAACACATACCCTTTGTCTCCGGCAAACAAAAGTAGACCCACGCCGACATAAGCATACAGCATACTTGATCTCCTCGAGCATGTTCGGCGTCACGCGTGAGATCGTGAACGACATCAGCCAATTCACCCCAACGGCAAGGGACATGGCAGCCGTCCGCACATGGTTAGGTGCAACTTCTCCAGCAACCACCCACGGGTTGGGTCCCCATCCGATGCCGTAGAAGACAGCGTAAAAATAGACGGGGGTGGACTGCACTGTATCCCCCAATCCAGAACATCATCAATCCTTGGCCTAACCCGCCAATGAGAAGGCACATCTTCCTTCCCATTCCTTCTACTGCGAAAATGACAGTAGTCGTGACCGCGATTAGTTTCACAACGCCGTAGATCCCAGTAGCGAACAGTACAGAAGAGTTCCCGGTGAGGCCCAATCCTGCGAAGATTTGAGGGCTGAAATACTAATTGATGGCGTTTGTACCATTCCATTGCTGAAACAGCATGACGAGCGAAGGGATAAACGACTGTACAGACGTGGCCTTTGACTCGCCTATCATGCGAAATTGCTTCCAGGTCGATGTTTTCTGCTTTCCGGTAAGGTCTGCCTTGATCTCCTCAAGAATCGCTACAACCACCTCGTCGTCGACAGAGCTTCTTGTTACGTACGCTAGACTCTTCGCTGCTTCGTCGTACCGTTGTTGTTCAACCAATCATCTTGGTGATTCTGGTTGGGGGAGCATGAAAAGCACAAATAACACCCCGGGAAGTACTTGAACTGCGAATGCCATTCGCCACTGCATCTGTCCGAACGGGACGTGAAGGGATGAGCCATAGTTTACCCAGACTTGTAAAGTCATGCTTGGTCAAGACGCTGCGTATCTGTCAATAAAACAACACTCACAGCTAAGCATTGTTCCTATATTGTTTGAGACCTGGATCAAACCGGTACAGCGGCCACGAATCGCCTTTGGCGTACATTCTGCCAGGTATGAAGGAATCAGAGCGGTGGACATGCCCAAACCGAAACCACCCAGGAACCGGCTAAAATAGAGGACTCGTAGTGCTACTACCTGACTGCTTCCAATCCCAGAAACGGTCTGTAGGATGCTCCCGATGAGGTATATCAATCCAGAAATGATGAGAGGCTTCTTGCGGTCCTGTAGATAATGAACCGAAGCTAGCGGACCATTGAGTTTTTCCACAGATGAAGGTAAAGGTCCACTCACAAGCAGCCAGCTTGAAGAATTGAAACAATATTGCCGTCGAGGTTGGCCCGTGCGCTAGCAGACATATGGTTGATCCCAAAGTATTGCTGAAATGAGGCGAGGGACAATATGCCCCCAATCAGCCCAACATCCCAGCCAAAGAACATGGAGCCCATAGAGGCAGATAGCGCAAGCGCATATGCGTTGCAGTTTCGAGACAGACTGTCGAGCTTCTCCTGGTAGCCCATAGGGAACCGAGGAAAGGGCGAAAAGAAAAGCCGTACAACCTTGGTCCGGCTATTCAGTCATATATATGCGAGGATACCTACTGGATAAGACCATTACGAGATGTCTGTACCTTCGTAGGTTCTCTCACTAGCAGAGAGCTACATTCGTTGCTGCGTTATCAAAATACGTGCACAGCCACACTACTTTGCGCCAGCGGTAATGACACTCATTTAAATTCCTTGCTTAGAACTTTACAACTCAACCAGAATCTCCAACAGGGTTGGTCGAACAACAACGGGACGGCCGTGAGTAAACGTCACAAGATTTGCAAAGTTTCCACACGAACGTCCGCCAACGAGGTGATTTCCGGTTTGACAACGATCGCATGCTCTGTAGCGACCCTCCTGTACTTGCCATCTTCCTGTTGTAGGAGCAGGAGTGCATTGAATGGCTGCTCAAGCCTCGCGATCAATTCTAATGCCTGGGTATATTCGCTGACTTGAGGGAAAGGACCACCGTATGATGACGAGGTAGGCAGAGATGTGACGTTGAAACCCGTTTCATGTCCTCGGATGCGATGAATCCATGGATGTACGAAGAAAAGTCTCCGCGCCTCTCGTTGCGAGAGTATATCTGCAGTCACAACATTTACGTGGCCGAGCCCAGGAACCTCGGCACCGTACTCCTTCTCCGAGCTGTGATGTACATCATGGACCTGTAGAGAATCGGTCTGGAAGATAACGCATGGAAGGGATAGACGACGGCGGGTGAAACTTGCGTCCTGGAGGGCCTTGATTGTCGTGTAGAATCGCACGGCTTCATTACGTGCTAATGCGCTCCCGAGTCTTGCTATGGACGCTTCCATTTCCTCCGCCTCAAGTGCCGGCGGAGTGTGGGGAGCTTCGCTGTAGACAGAAAGGGAAGCTGGGAGACAAGTATTGTATATTGATGACTTTCCAATCCAATCGAGCACAGTAACTGCACCAGAACGGGTGACAATTTCGTCCAAGAGATGTCCGAGAGCGGCGTATCCTTCACCATAGCGGGGCCTGACATCACTTTCGAATATGCCGATGAGACAGTATGCGACGTCTTCCTCGCGCGTTGCATTGCGTTTCGAGGCCAAGCGAAGCTTTTCGCGAACCGTGAGACTGTTCGGCTGAAATGCGATAATGGTTCTACTGGAGATCTTGATAGCATCTGCGAGCTCTTGCATAATCTCCGGAGACTCCTTATGGTTGGTACCACCGTCGCCGAGGTACGGCTTCCATGTAGAATCGTAGAAAAGGATGACCTTCGGTGCGAGCAGTTCTTGCAAAGTCCAGGCGCGGATCATCCATAAATTGAATGGAAGATCTCCACGCTTGGAGGGGTGTTCCACATTTACAAGGAGAACAAGTGTTGCTGCCGAATTCTCGTACCACTTGTACATGGATGTGAGAGATTGGTCGAGGATAACATTCGAGAGCTTGTCAATGCAGCAGGTATCCGACCATGCCCATCTGAAGCCAAGGCTGCGAGTCTTCTTACAAAAATTCCGCAATTTCTCGTTCGGTTGTGTCGCGGACAGTGCCCACACATATTGAACTTCATTGACATCTTGCAACGATGGCTCCTGTCCCTCCTCTGGTCGGGTCCATACATGGGAGAACATGACATACTTGAGAAATCCTGCAACAACATTTCGAATCCGCTCCTTGTCCAATTTCTTGGTCATGGAAGAGATGAGTTCTTTAGATGTTGGATCACTCTTGAAAATGCGCATGCGGGCAGGTGCATCACAAAGTTCCCCGGTGTGGACATCAATAAGAATGAGAGGGCAATGTTTCTGGATCTCGTCAACGGTGATATCGACGGCTGCACTTGTTTCAGATGTCGAAACGTAGTTATTGCGCAACTCTATAAAACCACCAATCGATTAATTATGGGCATTATATTGACAAGGGATACATACGACTGATTTGGGAGTCACTGGATTGTTCAATCATGGTCAGCATGGACTCGAAAACGTCGATCGCTTCGTCGTATCGTTTTGCGCCGCGAAGTACAGCATGTTTCGTTTCATAGACCGAGGGGCGCGAAGGGTCCAATTCCATAGCCTGGGTGACATTTGTCAGCACAGCTTGGAGAAAAGGAACACCGCACGTACCTCATCCGTGTCGCACAGGGCGTCATCCAACAATCCTTTCGCTTCTCGGGCTCTGCTCCGCTTGATAAAAGCATCGATATTTAGGGGTTGAAGTGATATCGCAGCCGAGTAATACTCAATTGCGGCATCGTATTGCCGCAACTGCATGGCAACATCACCACAGCGATGTTTGAAGTCTGATGAAGAACGGTCGTGATATAGAATTAGCCAGTTACCAATACAACGCACCAAGCACCCAATGATCATATTCGTCACCAGCAGCTATCTCCCTTTCGACGTCATTTGTCATAGTGCGGAAGCACTCAGCGGCCTCGGATAAGCTACCACACCCCGCGAGGACCTCGCATATGGCCTGGTAAATTGCGATCCTCGAGGTGGTAAACTTTAATCAGCGTTAGTAACAAGTGATAATGCGTCGAATAAAATTTATCTACCTCGACAGCGGTTCTCAACACTTCTCTCCAGGAGTTGTTGTTTAACTTTGCATTGACCCACTTTCGCAGGATGGGGTTCGAAAAGGTTTGGCCGTTCAATAACGCAAGCGCATAGTGTACTGCAGCCTTCTCATGATCGTGGGAATCAGAGGCCACATCACCAGCGCGGTCGAGAGCCAATACGCATCGTTGGGTGAAGTCTGATATGGATATATTGGTATTGAAAGGTGTAATGGGCAACCTGATAACGTCTTACCCATAATCCACTCCGCGGTAGACTGGCTCGGGCGAGCCTCACCAAAACCATTCGTCAATTTGTGCAAAGTCTCTATAGCTTCCTTTGGGGTGTCCGCTTTGCACAGTGCCTCACACAGGGCGCGTTGAGCATTGAAGGAGAGGTCCTCAAAGTTCCAGCCGAATACCTTGAAAGAAAACCATTAAACAACCTTACACATTTCTGAAAGTCCTCACCAAAGACATGGTAGTCAGGTAAGGATTTTCGAGAGATTGAGTTGGGAGTTGTGCATGCTTGAATGATTCTACCGCACATTGGTACTCTCCGCGTGACGACTGCAGGTCGCCGAACCAAAAATACAGCTGCGCCTGTAGAATTCGTATTGATTAAAACGCTGGAAAGATTCCACTTCACGCCGTGTATACGTGCCTGGATGAAATAGTATATTGATTGATCGTCCATCATAGCAACTAAGTTGTTTATGTCTGGAATTGTCTCCTCGCTTTCTTCCGCCATACAGAAAATGATAGACTAATTTGAAAGGGGGTGAGTTGGCATGAATGTGTGAAACAGTGAGGTAGATACCTTGATAACGCGAAGAAATTGTGTATCATTGGAAGTTGATTGCGCAATTGCGCTATCACATGCGCGGTACCCATCAATGGTCTTCCCGTCTCCAACCAATGCTAAACTCTTTGCTACGAGAGCTATGGCCGATGGCTGGATCTTAATAGACTTGACACCGAGTCATGTAAGAATGTCGGAGGCAAAGGCGGGGTGGAACCTACCTTTTCAGCATCGTCAGTTGCATCTCTCCACCGTTTCGACCGCGCACGTATGAGCGCACGATTGGCAAGTGCATGATGGTGGTCATGATTCGACGAACGGATGATTTCCTGCGTAAACATAGACTCTGCATTCCCGAGTTTGCCCTGCATCCATGACTCGAATGCTATGTCACTGACATGCATGAGCGGTCTCTGAAGGAGCGAAAACAATGCGATTAGCTGGTGTCAATGACAAGCCTCTAAGTTCTTACGATGGCACTGCGTAGTTGGAGGTTCGTATTCCATCGTGAATTTTCAGAGACAATAATAGGTGGGCCACGGGAGACAAAGTAAGAGCGGGGAAGGATATCCGGGAGACTCCGAAGTACGATTCTGTCGTCGTCTTGTCCAAAGGCAATCCGAGTGTCGTCTAGTGATATAGCGATTGACTTTAGGCGACCAGTGAGCCGAATGGGCGAACAGATTGTTGTGTGAGTCAATGTGTCCCAGATTGTGACTGTACGGTCTATGGAACATACGATAAATTGGCCGCTGTTTGCCAGAGCAATGAGTTGGACATGGATGTGAGGGTCGACTTTCCAACCAGAAATGTGTGAGGTGGTCGCGACGTCGAATTGGTTGATGCTAACTTTGTAAGATGCAAAAATACGCTGGCCGTTGTCTGACCAGGCGAGAGGATTGGGAGAGACTGAGCTGACCGCGTTGGGTATTCGGATGAGCAGCTCTCCGCTGCGACTACCGAAGATGCAAATCGCTGACAGGTCCCCCCAAGTAGCCGTAGCGAGCCGATCTCCGCTGGGAGAGAACCGCACACCACCGACATGACTTGGATGTCTCAGTCCAAATAGTTTCTGTCCAGTCCCAAGTTCCCAAACGACCGCCGTCTCGTCGTATGACCCAGTCGCGAATGTCTTGGAATCGGGAGAAATGTCGACAGAAAGGACCCAGTCGACATGGGCAGACTTGATCTCGATGACCTTTTCGTGGGTCGTTCCATTCCAGATTATTGCAGACCCTACCGTCGTCCCACCCACGATCCACAGCCCGTCTCTGGAGGTTGCGACGGCTCCAACTTCGACACCAACCGTCATTATTCTTCCTACTTCTCTGCCATCAGCGGTCCTCCATTTCCTAACCGTGCCAAGGCCACTACCGCCAATGATATGGCTTCCATCCTGTCGGAAGGTGACTGAGGTTATTACACCTTCACCTTGGATGTTGAGATCTCGGCGACGGGTAAGCATGAAGCCCTCGTCGTCACTGCAACTACTCACTGGTCATTTCCCTCCACACCTAGAAGAGCAACAAAGAGTGGGGAAGTCGACGCTCATCTGGCGCCTTCTTATCGATATGAATCAGTTCTCACAAGGCCAATGCCTCGTGCCTTTGGGCGTCTGTCCTATCTTGACTATTTACCCGCTGGTCACTCGTTTGCGAAGTTATCCGTGGAGTTTGTTCTCGAGGCATGGTATGGCTCCGCTTCCCTTGATCGTATTCCGCCTCACGTATTATCGTGCCCAGAAAACAGTGTTCTGATTCTTTTGGCACTTGATACTCTCCGCACCCCAATACAAGGAAACACCCACAAATATGCCAATGGGTTTGGAAGCCCGCTGCGGGCGAATTCTTGACGAAGTTGTGACTGTCTCGCAAAGAATTCGTCGTTCTGTATTGGCATACGCGAACCACCAAAACCTCAGCGTTTCCGATAGGCTTCGCGGCAAATTGGAAATGATACGCGTATCTGCTGATACCATCCTCGAAGCTTGCACTAGAGCCTCTCTCACGAATGATATCCTCGATGATCGAATGATCGATTGGCTATTAAGCGGAGAGCTTCCCTTGTGTTTGAGCAAGCTGAAAGAGATGGATGCTATGCTAAAGCCCGTCGGCCAAACTCGGCTTGTTATGGGTGCTGCTCGACCTCTCCGACAGGGCGAAGACAAACTTTCCGCAACCATGGTCTTAATTGATAAACACAAGTATCTTTTTCATTTCTTACTCACACCTGACATTTGGTAAGTTTCTCGGTGGTTGTCGGAACGAGCACCTAACTCTTATCTAGGGATCGCCAGAATCCCCTTCACAAGATACCTCAGCTTATTACTGGTCCCATCATGGAGGACACACATCATAACCCCCAGGAAACCCTGAGCAATAACACGTATGTGTCATGATGTCGGAATGAGAATATTTGTCCTCTGAAAAAATGCTTAACAGTACAACAACGGGATGCGATACAGAAACAGAAGCAGAATACGAAACGGCGTCAGAATATGATCACAACGAGAACAGTCCTCTATCAGCCAGGGTCCGAGCAATGACAAGAATAGATAGGAAGAAATTCCTTCATACGCGTATGTGCATCTTGCACATGTCTATTACTCGGGTTTTGCTGACAATACCTTGTCGCAGAGCAAAAGCTGGACGAGGTTTCCCGATGGCTCGCTCCATTGGATTGTAAGGAGAAGCACGCAAATACACTCAAACTGCGTCAAGAAGGCACCTGCAAGTGGTTCCCCAGCACAGACGCATTCAAGAAGTGGAGGGCGTACGGGAGTCAATTTTTGTGGTTGCACGGCAAAGGTACGGTATCTGATATTTCGCGAGTAATCACACCTGACATCGTGTGTTCCCCGACGTACCGATAGCTGGTTGCGGAAAGTCGGTATTAATGTGAGTCTGTTTGTTGTTCGTATATATGGTAATGTTGACCCATGCAGTGCATCTACGATTGAGCACCTCAAAAAGACAGTACAGGATGAAGAAGTGGTGGTGTTCTTCTACTGCGATTTCCGAAACGAACGGTCAACGAATTCCACGGAGTTGATGCGCTCCGTCCTCTCTCAGCTGATCCGTCACATTCGTGATTGCGGCGTTGACCCAGGGGACCTCGCAAACAAGATACTCGAACAGAAAAGCGAAGGTTCGCTATCACTCAACGACCTCGATAAACTTGGTGATCTGGTATCGCGCGCCGCAAGTCGTTTCCGTTATGAGCCCGTCATAGTAATCGATGCGCTCGATGAGTGTGCGGATATGGAGGCACTCCTACGTGCTGTGGTCACACTCAAAGAGGCGGATGTTCGGTTATTGTTGACGAGCCGCCCACACCAGATCATTATGGATCATTTTCAAGAACTTCGATCACTTTCAATCGAGAATGTGGTAAAAGAATTAGCAATGGACATATCCTTGCATGTCAAACGAGAACTTGACTCGCGCGACCGGTTGAGATGTACCAGCGAAGACATGAAGAATGAGGTGCACGCGAAATTGACTGAGAGGGCGGTGGGCAGGTAATGGCGTCATTTGTCTTGTCAACCCACGATTCATGGTCCCCATTTTCTAGGTTCCGGTGGGTCCAATGTCAGCTCGACATCCTTGACCGGTGTGTGAGCCGGCCGGAGTTGAGGGAAGCGCTTGACAACCTCCCAAACGAGCTAGAAGCGACGTATGAGATAATCCTAGGGGCAATTGACGAACGAAAGTCAGAAGGGGAGCTAGCGCGACGTGCGCTGGCCTGGCTTGTGGTAGCATTAGAGCCCTTGCACCTGGCTCAGGTTGTCGACGGGCTCTACATAATACTGCCACTAAAGGTCGACCGTGAATGGCTGAGAGTTGCATTGTTACATGCGTTATCAAGTCTTGTGTCATATAATGAAGAGACGGACGCTCTCGCATTATCCCATTTCAGTGTCAGGGTACGTTTCGTAATATTCTTGCATTTGTCATAGCTGTATGTGTATTCGACAGGAATATCTGACTAGCAGTACTGCACTGCCAATGTATCAAATCATCCCACATGCAGCCCATGCTGAAGTTGCCCAGATGTGTATGCGCTTTATCTCTGTTTTCCTAAAAGCAAAACCTTCCCAACGCAATGTCACTCCATTGCAATCCTTCCCGATGCTTTCTTACGTATTCTCCTCTGGTTTCATCCACCTTGCGCATGTCGATCCAGAGTCGGCAACCACCCTCGACGCATTGCAATCTCTTGGATCAGACGTTCGCCATCATCCATCTCACTGGGAGTGTTTCTGCGAATTACGGGAGGAGCTTCTGCGATGGCCTTATCCTCCATGGCCATCATCAAGACATGATTTTGTTCACTACATCCTGATCGCTTATTCCTCTCTCGGACTCATCGAATTATTTCTCTCCCTTGGATACCCTCGAAAGCCAAGGGTCAAGACGAACCCACTCGTGTATGCTGCAGACCTTCGGAAGACCGAACATGCAATGGCTCTCTTGGCGTACGGCGCTGACGTGAACATGCCTGGTTTAGCCGTCGATGACTCCCATTACGCCTTGCCACTTGATATTGCTATTGATCATGGTGAAGATGTCCTCGTCGGCGAACTCCTGCAGAGAGGATGTGTTGTTACATCGGAGGTTCTCACCACCGCTGTCTGCATGCCGTGGTGCAGCAGTCGGGTACTTGTGAAGCTAATGCAAACTGATGAATTTGTGGAATGGGCTCACGACATGGGAGATGAAAAGCTATATCGAGGCGTATTTAATAGTGCGAGGCCGAATGGAGGGGACAGCAAGAGAACGGACGAAGACCATGTTGCCATAGCACGCATACTTCGCCAGATTGGTCAGGACCTCTCTGCAGACAGCCAATTCGGCGCAGAGCTCGTCGAACGAGCTATACATGCAGCACACACATCAACGCTGGAGTTTCTTCTTGCACCGGATCATCCGCCACCCTCTCGATTTCTCATTGCTGCGTCAACCGGCGATACCCCGGAGACAGTGTCCGTAGTCCGTTTCTTACTGCGCAAGGGGGTTGATATACACGCCATCTCAAATGGACGAAGGGACACCGCCCTTCACCTCGCTGTAATGTGTCCTTGGGAACCACGGAGATTAGAGCTTATACAATTACTCATGGAAGCTGGCTGCAATCCCACCACCCGCAATTTAGAGGGTAAAACAGTTTTCGCACTTGCCATTAAACTTGGGTATAGTTCGGCACTGGTGCTTCTGCTCTCATACGATGTCTCCATTCCTTCGGATATCCTACCATTCGCGCTGCAGAAACGATCGAATCTTGGGACAGTTGAATTCCTTATCAGGAAAGGCGCTGATCTTCACTCCACCACGTCCAACGGGAATACCATATTTCATCTTGCCATCACTCAGTACCCTCAATCAGAGTGTTTGGACTTGGTGAAGAGCTTCATCGAAGCCGGGTGCAATCCCAACACTTCCAACACTGAGGGAAAAACAGTCTTCGAAGTCGCTATAAGGCACAAATACACCAAGTTGGCGGAACTTCTACTGTCGCATAATGTCCCACTCCCTTCCGATATCCTACCAATCGCACTGCAGAAACGATCGAATCTCCAGACAGTTGAATTCCTTATCAGGAAAGGCGCTGATCTTCACTCCACCACGTCTGACGGGAATACCATATTTCATCTCACCATCGCTCTGTACCCCCAATCAAAGTGTTTGGACATGGTGAAGAGCTTCATCGAAGCCGGGTGCAATCCCAACACACCCAACTCTGAGGGATCAACAGTCTTCGAAGTCGCTATAGAGCGCAAATACACTGAATTGGCGGAACTTCTACTGTCGCACAATGTCCCACTCCCTTCCGATATCCTACCAATCGCACTGCAGAAACGATCGAATCTCCAGATAGTTGAATTCCTTATCAGGAAAGGCGCCGATCTTCACTCCACCACGTCTGACGGGAATACCATATTTCATCTCGCCATCACTAAGTACCAAGAATCAGACTGTTGGTGCTTGGTG
>JBBPRO010000169.1:0-25062 GCA_038093055.1 Boletus mariae | reverse complement strand
GTCTTCAAGTCAAATAGAAATGTCACGTACTGAAAAAGCCAAGGCGTCTAGAACAGGTTTAACTACACATTTCCACAGGGAGGCTAAGATGGACTCCCACGGAACGCAGTCCTGCGATACAGGTTGCCCATCCCTGTCATCGCGTATGATATAAGAGCGACGGACGAAACTCTTCAAGGACGTCTGAAGGTCCATCAATCGCCGAAGAGTGAATTTGGGAAGTGGTACATGAATGACATGATCCACGTCGGCCAGGACAATTAATGCATCGCATCGAGTTTCTGCAGCATTAAGGAGGACCAACGGTCCTGCAGAGTGTGCTGAGGCACGGAGCTGTGGAAACTGCTTCTGTAGGAGGAATCGCTCGAAACCCGGCAATTTCCGTATGTTCTGCAGCAGCTTATCTCGTTCTATCGCAAGCTTGCGATGCCTGTCGACCTCTTGTTGGAGCGATTCCGTTGTACGATGTTCTGAACCGCAAGCCTCTAAGGACAAGGATTTTTCATGCGTGATACAAGCGTGCTCCAAGGCAGCAGACAGCTCGCGGAGTCTACGAGCGTGATCCGGATAGGCAGACGTCAACACACCGTAGGAACTACGAAGCTGAAACATCTCGCCCCAAACAATTGAGCGTCCTTGCTCAAGCCACTCAACAGCTGTTTCTGGGCGTCCTAAATCCAAGGCCGCCGCTGCAGCTTCACGCACTATATCTGCGGCTTGGATGAGCTCACGATAACGATGTGCAAGGGAGAGGCCAATCCATGCAAGTTGAGGAAGGAGAAGAATGGCAACAGAATGTGCATCAAAGAGAGCCTCCTGATGACGCAGAAGACGAGCACCGACAATCCATTGGCGCGATGCATTGAATCGAACAGCAATAGGACCTACAGGGGCACAAGCAGCTTGGGAGTATGACAAAACTGCATGTTCAAGGTCACCCCAGTCTCCGAGGCGACCAAACCGGGCTACGAAGGAATCACCGAGAGTCATCAGAAACCCGGGTTTGTCAGGGTGACCGTCGGGGGTCTGGTCAACGGCATCCCTTTGCCTCGAAATAGCTTCCTCCAGGTCACTCAGCTCTCCAAGCTGCTTGAAGCGAGTCCTGAAGGAGGTGCCCAGGCTGTTCAGATAACTGGGATTGCGAGGATGACCATTGGGGGTAAGGCGAACGGCTTCCAGTTGTCTGGAAATTGTTTCCTCCAAGTCACTCAGCTCTCCCAAGTGCTGAAAACGAGTTCTGAAAAATAAGCCGAGGTTGTTCAGATGGCTATGCATGTCAGGGTGACCATCAGGGGTACGGTCAACCACATCCCCTTGCGTTGAAATAGCTTCCTCAAGGTCACTCAGCTTCCCAAGACGTTTGAAACGAGTATGAAGGCAGATGCCCAGGCTGTTTAGACAACTGGGCTTGTGAGGATGACCGTCTGGGGTAAGGCGAACAGCGTCCCGTTGCATTGATACCATTTCCTCTAGGTCACTCAGCTCTCCGAGTCGTTTAAAACGAGTTCTGAAGGAGTGGCTGAGATTGTGCAAATAGTTCGGCTTACGAGTGTCACCAGCAGAGGTAAGGTTAACCGCGTTTCTCTGCCTCGTAATCGCATCCTCCAGGTCATCCAGTTCTCCAAGCCGCTCGAAGCGAATGAGGAGGGAGTTACCAAGATTGATCAGACGGGTAGGCCTGTCAAGATGGCCATCTGGGGTAAGGTAAACAGCATCCTGTTGCCTTGAAATTGCGTCCTCCAGATCATTCAGCTCTCCCAGGCGCTCGAAACGGATGGATAAGGAGTTGCCAAAGTCGGTCAGAAACCCGGGCCTATCAGGGTGACCCTCAGGGACAAGGTCAGCTGCTTTCCTTTGCCTCAAAATTGCTTCCTCCAAATCACTCAGCTCTCCGAGGAGCTCGAAGCGAGTTCTAAAGGCGATACCTAGGTTATTCAGACGCTTGGGCATGCTGGGGTGTCCCTCAGCGGTAAGGTCAACCGCGCTCCCTTGGCTCGAAATTGCTTCTTCCAGATCACTCAGCTTCCCAAGGCGCCGGAAACGAGTGAAAATGGAAATGCTAAGGTTATTTAGACGGCTAGGCTTCTGGGGGTCACCATCAGGAATGAGACGAACAGCGTCTCGTTGCCTCAAAATCGCTTCCTCCAGATCATCGAGTTCTCCAAGACGATCGAAGCGAGTTCTGAGCGAGGTGCCGAGACTGCTCAGACAACAGGGCTTGTCAGGGTGGTCATCAGGGATAAGGTCAATTGCATTCCTTTGCCTCAAAATGGCTTCCTCCAGATCACTCAGCTCTCCGAGGCGCCAGAAACGAACAAGGAGGGTGTTGCCAAGACTATTTAGAATCGCAACCCTCCGAGGGTGACTATCAGGAATGAGGTGAATCGCATCTTGTTGTCTCGAAATTGCTTCTCCCAAATCATCCAGCTCTCCGAGCCGCTCGAAACGAGTCAACAAGGAGTTGCTAAGATTGGTCAACAACCTGGCCCTGTCAGGATGGTTGCTAGGGCTAAGATCAACTGCGTTCCTTTGGTTCAAAATCGCTTCCTGCAGATCACCCAGCTTTCCAAGGCACCGGAAACGAGTGAGGAGGGAGTTGCCAAGACTATTCAGAAATACAAGTTTGCGAAGCCGGCGACGATCAGGGATCAGGCGAATTGCATCCTGTTGCCTCGAAATCGCTTCCTCCAGATCACTCAGTTGTCCAAGTCGCTCGAAACGAGTTCTGAGGGAGGCACCAAGGCTGTTCAGATGGCTGGGCTTGTGAGGATGACCATCAGGAGTAAGGTCAACCGCATTCCTTTGCCTCGATGTCGCTTCTTCTAGGTCACTCAGCTTTCCAAGGCGCAGAAAACGAGCGTAAAGGGAGCTGCCAAGGTCATTCAGACGGGTAGGCTCGAGAGGATGACCATCGGGGGTAAGCTGAATAGCGTCCTGTTGTCTTAAAATTGCTTCCAGTAAGTCACGGAGCTCTCCAAGACTCTCGAAACGCGTAAAAAGGGATTTGCTGAGGCAGGTAAGAAATCTAGGCCTGCCAGAGTGACCATTGGGGCTAAGGTGAACAGCGTGCCGCTGCCTTGAAATTGCTTCCTCCAGGTCTCTCAGGTCCCGAAGGCGAATAAATCGATAATATAACGCAGTACCAAGAAGCACTAGTCCTGCGAAATACCCTTGATCCGCGAACGAATGTGACCTTAGAGATGCCTCTAAAACTGTGATCGCTTCTTGCAAGACGACTAGGTCACCAGATTGCTCAAAGTTGGTAAACAGACATAAGCCTGGATGCCATGGGTCCGAGTTTATTGGGCCTGAAATTTGCTGTACGTATGATTGTTCGCCCGCTTCAACTGGGTGCGTTGTATGTGCATGGTGCGACTGGAGTGCTGAAATTGCACCTTGGTGCTCATGACTTCTCGTAGAACTGAGGACCATCGTCTCATGTAGCAATGCCTCAGCCTCCGCTACATCAGCTACATCTCGCCGCTTTTCGGATCGCGCTGAAAGCGCGGAAGCTAGCTGGACCAACGTGCGGGCTCGGTCAGGGTGGCCGACAGGACGGGAAAAAAGTGCATTGCGATATAACGCGACCGGAACATCGACAGAAGCGTCAGTATCGCTGACCCGGCAGTGGATTAATTCCGCCATTGCCAAGTTTGCCTGGGCGACCGCATAACGAGGATGGTTCAGCGGACAAATATTGAGTGCATGCTGAAACTGTTCAATAGCATGCTCAAGATCCCGTTTTCCCCCATGCTTTCGGTAGCGCGAGAGAGCACTGTGGCCTCGGTCTGTCGTTTCTTCTAGCTGACTTTGAGAATTTGCGGAGAACTAGAAACACATTGAATGGATGATGCTTATCCACAAAACATTGCTTACACAAAGTGGTTCAAGGACCCCCGATGCTAACGAATCATTGCCCTCGCGATTCCGCCGTCGAACAGTCACCAGAAGGGACGAGCAAGGTGATGTAACATGCCCGCCCTCTGAAAAGAAGGTAAACGCTATCATGGTGTGAGCGCCCCGCCCCCATTCAAAACTTTGTCCTACTAACGAAGGGCTTCCGCAGTATGGTGCAATAGTTGCTCCACAGTAGTCGTTAACTCTCGCAATTGCTCACCGGTACCCAATCTGGGCTGGAATTCAAACGATGCGTAAACCACCAGAGAAACACTGGCAGACGGATCAGACGGTCTGCGAGCTTTGTTAGTACTAACGCCAGTGTTGAAGGGGGAGTTTCACATTGGGATCGGCCCGCTCCATTCGACAACATCGCTATTCACTAGGACGGGCTCGCTTTCGGTCCTCCATTCGTGACCACTGTGATACACCGTAGTGTAGAAGCCGGCCGGGATTCGCCCAAGACCAAGGGCAAGATCTGTTGCTTGGATACCTACAAGATCATCATCAACCATTGTCGACTGTGGAGAGAAATGTTTCCCCACTTGTAATGACCAAATTTTCATTATCGTCTGCGTGCATTGCAGAACCTGGAAAAGAAAGCATAACCTGTGGTCCGTCCTTGGGTCCAAGTGTATCCTTGTTTCCTTGCTCCTGCTCCGCACATTCAGGATTGGAATAGACATTACGCTGTGGAATATGTCAGCGGTAAGCGAGAAGCAAGGTGCGGGAGCTCACGGGTATGATACTACTAGACATGTCCAGATCAGGTCGTGGTCGTTGATTCCTGGAGCTTAAACAGCAGCCCATGGTAAATTGGAGCGGGGAGCTAAGATGTCGAGACTACATACCTTTGACCTGGCATGTCCACCGTGCGTGTGTAAGGCGGTACATTACATGATCAGATCGCGTAAACAGGTGTAAATAACGCGAGTCCTCCCACCATGTCTGTCGACGACATCTGGAACGAGCCCATCGCGTCACCGCCAAAACTCGCACCACCAGCTGGCGACGACAGCCCTCTCAAACGCCCCCGCGAACGTCTCTTCCTTGCCGACAGCGACAGCGACTATGAGCGGCCCCCAAAGCGCGCAACGCCAGCGCCACCCCCGGCCAAGCCAGACATCGATGCCCTGTTCGACGAGCTCGACAAGGAAGAGGAGGACAATGATTTGAGATATAAGCCTCTCGCGCCTGCGCTAGACCTCGCGAAGCTTGCCAAGGAGGCCGAAGAAAGGCATGCACGTGCCAGGCAAACGGGCCCTTCCCAGACCTTGGACGGTAGCTCGAAAACCGCCGGTACCGCGGGGAAGGATTCGTCTGCAAAGGAAAAGGATAAGGCTGCCGATGGGGAGAAAAAAGGTCGCAGGGTGCTACTAAAGTTGGATGAAGAGAGGCTGGTGGGACCCGAGGGCTTCCCTCCGCTCATCGAGGAGATCAAGGGATTTAAGCCCAAGGGAAAAGGGAACGAGGTGCACTCGCACTCTTTGAACCATTGCTCGCGCTGACCAGTAGCTCGTTTAGCACGCAGACTTGAATAGGCTATTGCAGGTGTACCAGTTCTGGGCGCACAGAATGTATCCAAAGACTTCCTTCAAAGATACAATCAACCGCGTCGAGAAATTGTGTCACTCCAAACGTATGCAGGTAAACACGTCGAGCGCTTTGGTGTGTCATGTTTTGCTCACTGGCACTACCAGGTTCGCCTGAGCGTGTGGCGCGATGAATTTCAAGGCATCACAAACGACAAGAAGTCGGGAGAAGACTCGGATGTCATCGATCTTACTGAACCAACCCTTATCGGAACTGAACAAGACGGGGAAGACAAAGAATCTCAAGATCTCCAATCAAAGAGTGACCAGGCGTCCTCGCGTCCTCCTTCGCTCCCTCCTGCATCTTCGGAGGCAGATGACGATGACTTTGATATTGAAGCTGTGATCAGGGCTGAGGAAGAGCGACTGTCTGCGCTCCGTGCAACGACTGCTGATTCTGGCGCACCACACTCGTCACCACCACCCACGATCCCAGAGAAAGCTTCATCTAAAAGCGATGCCGATACAAACGCAATGGACGTGGACGAAGCAAGTCTTTGGGATGCTGTTGATGACTCGCTCATGTTATTTGATCTGCCGGAGAGCAACCCACCACCATCTGCATCCCAAGGCGACGATGATGATATGTGGGATATCGTCGACCAGATAGAACGAGGACAAAGCAAACCATCGGCCAAAATGCGGATACCAATATCCGGGGTAAATCTTACACCTTCATTGGACAATGCACAGAGTGGGAATACGTCACGCGCAACCAACGACGATGACTGGGACGAGATGTATTCATAAACCATCTGTATATTGCACTTATATCTATCGAACAAAATTTTGTTTGGCTTCATTGTCCAAAGATTTCGAGGGAGTAGTTTGCAAAATCGTACAACAATCTCGAAGTGGGCACGAATGGCCGTGAATATTTGAATACCAGTATATTTTGTCCCGGTTGCCTTCTGTTCAACGACTACGTCAGCTTCAGCTCAGCGGATGGAATGTAGGCATGATGTTCAGAATAAAAAGGCAATGTAAAGGTTGTCTCCACGAGGGTACAGAACAGGTCTGAGAAAAGGTTCATCCTTGGAAGACCAATAGGATCTTCCTCGTAGTAAGACAGTATTGACTCACCAGAGCACACAGGTCAGCCAGGCCTACACGTATCGCGATGGATACAAACTTGGAGAAAAAAAATCGAGCTAACTTGTAGTATAACGTCACGTGATCTCGGTTCTCCTCCGAGACCTTCGACGATCATCATACTCATCTGTGACTGAGATGGCTTCATCTGCAGGTTCGAGAGACAATACAATTGTCCAAGCAGGACTTCAATACTGGGAAACACAACCCGCAAGCCTAGACGGTGTGCTCGGTAGGTCTCTTCCCATAAAAACTAATCCAAGTTCGTCTACCAACGCAGCCACGCAGGAGGGTTCGGATCTGGGGTGCGCACCTCCCATTCCACCTAGAACAAATGACCGATCTGTACTCCAGTCCCTACCACGCGTCGATGCGCTCGGATCACGCCAATTCCTCCTCGACATCATCCCCGAGCTGCGCGTCATCCCCTCTGCGATCCGCCCGCTCCAGCCCGAAAACGAGGCGAAACCTCTCAAGCGATTCCGTGCGCTCGACGTCGGCGCGGGGATCGGACGCGTCACTGCCGATGTCCTCCTCCACCTCGTCTCGGACGTCGTCCTGCTCGAACCCGTGCAGTCGTTCATCGACGAAGCGCATCGCCGTTGTCAAGGAACCTCTACTAGCGACGAGAGCGGCGCTTCTGGGTGGACGGGTATCCTCGACGGAAAAAAGAGCGTCTCGTTCTTCAAGTCACCGCTGCAGGATTTCGATCCGGCGCGATCGGGGAAAAATACGGAGACGCTGCAACGGCTCGGGTATATCCCCGGCGAGGACGATGTCGACTCGGGGTTTGACGTCGTTTGGTGTCAGTGGTGTCTCGGTCATTTGAATGATAAGGATTTAGTCGCGTTCTTGAAGCGGAGCGCGGCCGCGCTGAGGAGCTCAAGTAGCTTGATCATAGTGAAGGAGAATTTGTGTGCAGAGAAGAAGGGTCCGAGAACTGTGTTTGACGAAAACGATTCGAGTTGGACAAGGTACCGTCTGAGAGGTGTATTTCGCCGGGCTTGTCGCTCACATGCATCGTAGGTCTGATCTAGCATTCAAAAAGATTTTCAAGGATGCCGAACTACATTTGGTTCGGCAAAAGGTTCAACGTGGTTTTCCCGTAGGGTTGTATCCGGTAAAGATGTATGTTGTGGACCGTCTAGCCTTCGGCAATTTCACTCATAACATTGTCGTATAGGTATGCACTACGTCCAGAACCGTAGTCTGATCCTTGTCAGCAAGCTAAGAAACTTTTTGAATGAGTAACTTTATTGAACGCGATGTTAGAGTCTCTACAAGGGCTATCACAACGAGCACAACTATGTACAGGTCATGATGTATGTACAAAAGGTGAAGTGGCACGGAAACATCAAAATCAAAGTTGGGAACGTCAAAATGTGTCGTAAGAAGAGAACAAATAAGTAGTCTGAAAAGTTTTGGGCAACAACGTACGTTAGTTCCGCGGGATATTGGCGCCGTGCGCGCGCTTGCCACTCCAACACGAGTGACACCCTGTTCACCGGAGCCCCTGGGCATGCCCCCAACAATCAGGCTAAATCGTCCGCTAGATCAGTGAGAACGTGACACTTCCGGTCATCCCCACTACACCGTCGTCATCTACACACCACACAACCGCTTTATTCTCGTCTGTCAACGCTCCGTGAATAGTAGAGTTACGATTCACGAAGACTGGGTTGTGAGCACGATATTCGAACGCGCGTAGTTGTAAGCCAGGTTTGTGATACTGCAGCACTTCGAGCAGCATGAGGGCCAACAAAGGTCCCTGGATCAGGCGTTCTGCAAAGAGAGTAAAACAGTATTCTCGGCGAGCCTCGTTGAACATACCTGAGTATCCCTCAATGTTTTGTGCATAGTCCTTGTCCAGATGGATGTAGTGTCCGTTGAAAGTAAGCGCCGAGAAGCGGAAAATAGTTATCGGCGAGGGTTTATGAGTAAACGAGAAATCTGGTTCCGGCAATCCTGTCACTGTCAGAGGCCGAGGTTGAACGTTAATTGGTTCCGTGAGCACAAGGACAACTATACCTTGTCGAGCACCCCGTTTATTTCCCTTGGAGGCGAGAAATACATGGGTTCTTTCCTCGACCACGGACGGCTCCACGCGTCCCTCGGTGGTCACTTGTATCATTTGCTTCAGAAATATCATCGGCTGGGCGTTTTCGCCCTCGAACCCTTTCTTATCCACGCTTGTGATCGTCCAGGTGGCATTAGCCTTGTCGCCGACGCGCAACGCACTGCTTGGCTGCGGGTTCCACCACACCTTGCCCGAGGCCCACATACGCCGGGTGAATGGCTCCGGGGCACAGAAATCAGTGTCGGTGCCATCGTCTCGGAGTGCGCTCTCAGGGTAACGCGGACGGAAGAAGGCGAGGTGATGACCGTATTCGAGGGGAGTGCCTTCTGTGGGAGGCAGGTATGGTTGGTGGGTTCCGTCGCGCGTCGGGAGAATCACGAAGAGGGCGGCGAGGTGGGATGGGGTCAAGGTATCGGGGAGCGTGAGGGAATCGGATTTGACCTGTGTGATCCACCCATCGAGCGCGGCGATGTCAGATGGTCCTTCGGTTTTTTTGGGTGCCTCTGTCGTTGAGTTTAAGGTGTCCGCTATCATGAATAACGAACGTCGGGGTGGTGATCCAGTGAAGGCGCGAAGACGTGTTTTCCGGAGATGCAATGGGTCAGGTGCGAGTGCGAGGTGTAAAGGCCTGGTGAATGTGAACGGAAGAGGGACATCTCGCCCGCATCTAAAAGTCTGGACTATTGTCACGTAACATTTTTGATCTGAGACTTTGCATGAGCTCTTCGGATTAAGTAATAATTGACCAGACTACCTGATGTTACGTGCGATAAAAGTAAACGGCATCCCAGTTCGTCAACACTTTTCTGCTCAGGCAAATGCACCAATCAGAATGCTTGAATGTCAGTGGGCCAAGAACTGGGGAGTCGTCACCAAACGATACTCGTCTGCTTCACAGATCGACGGTTGTCGAAAGTAGTAGCGGGTTGACTGTTGTTCGACTCTGACTTGCTAGGTTGTTACGTGTTAAAGCTCAATGTTAACGTTCAGGGTTGAGCGCTGAACCTGGCACCCGGGCCGGGCTCCTTGGAGAAGTCGAGCGTGATATTATGTCCAAAAGGTGTATTGTACCACTCACATGCATATAGGTCTGATCTAGCATTCAACATGATTTTCAAGGATGCCATGCCAATTCATTCGGTTCGACAAAGTTTTCCGCAGTAACAAGTGTCAAAGCATGTGCGAATTATTTTCGTCATTTCTAGAACAATGTCCTCAGTCTGACGCCGTGGGCTTAGCGAGCAATTAAAATGCCGCTTAGGTCAGGCCTTGTTCTGATTTTGGTAATTGCCGACCTGTTTCCATCAAACGATAACGTTACTTTGCACTTTGTAGATTTGAAGCCAAGCTAAATTGATCACTGTGAGAACGTGACACTGCCAGTCATCCCCACTACACCGTTGCCATCTGCACACCACATATCCGCTTTATTCTCGCCTGTCAACGCTCCGTGGATAGTAGAATTACGATTAACGATGACTGGGTTGCGAGCACGATATTCGAACGCGCGTAGTTGTAAGCCAGGTTTGTAATACTTCAGCACTTCGAGCAACATGAGAGCCGTCAAAGGTCCATGGACGAGGCGTTCTGCAAAGGGAGTAAAACAGGATTCTCGACGAGCCTCATTGAACATACCTGGATATCCCTCGGTGTTTTGTGCATAGTCCTTGTCCAGATGGATGTGGTGTCCGTTGAAAGTAAGCGCCGAGAAGCGGAAGAGGGTTGTCGCCGAGGGTTTATAAGTAAACGAGAAATCTGGTTTCGGCAGTCCTGTCACTGTTGAACGTCAGTCAGTTCCGTGAGCACAAGGACAACTATACCTTGTCGAGCACCCCGTTTACTTCCCTGGGAGGCGAGAAACACATGAGATCTCTCCTCTATCACGGACGGCTCCACGCGTCCCTCGGTGGTCACTTGAATCCGCTGCTTCACAAATACCATCGGCTGGGCGAGTCCGCCCTCGAACCCTTTCTTATCGACACTGGCGATCGTCGAGATGGCATGGGCCTTGTCGCCGACGCGCAATGCACCGTTTGGCCTCGGGTTCCACCACACCGTACCTGAGGCCCACATGCGCCGGGTGAATGGCTCGGGGGGACAGAAATCAGCGTCGGTGCCGTCGTGTCGGAGTGCGCTCTCGGGGTGACGAGGACGGAAGAAGGCGAGGTGGTGACCGTATTCGAGGGGGGTTCCCTCTGTGGGAGGCTGGTACGGCCGGTGGGTTCCGTCGCGCGTCGGGAGAGTCACGTAGAGGGCGGCGAGGTGGGACGGGGTCAGTGTATCGGAGAGCGTGAGTGACTTGGACTTGATCTGTGAGATCCATGCATCGAGGGCGGCGACGTCGGACGGGTTCGTTGAAAAGCACCGTAGGGAGATTGGGCGAATAGATGATCGAAAGAGGGTATTCGTTAGCATGACTGTATGATTAACCAAGTACTTGGTAGTATTTTACTACCAGGCATGTAGTGGTATGAAACCAGGTTGAGGCTTGAGCTTCACTTGCAAGTCAACGCTGAACGAGTCGGTCAACCCAACAACTTTCGACAACCGTGACGTCCCTCTTCGTGTTCGCGCTCATCAGGCCTCTGCGCCTTGCACTTGCACCCAGCCCGCTGCATCTTCGGAAAACGCGTCTTCACGTCTTCACTGGATCATCCCGACGTTTGATGGCGAACACCTCAGCACCCGAAGGACCGCCCATCTCCGTCCCCGAGGGCTTCTCGCTCTACACCGAGAACAATGCGCACATCCTGATCTCCTCCAAGGACGAAGCGTTCCTCAACCCTGTCCAAGAGTTCAACCGCGACATGAGCGTCGCGTGCATTCGCGTATGGAGCGAGGAGCTGAATAGGGAGAAGGAGCAAACGTTTAAAAAGGCAGAGGAGAGACGAGCGCAGAGACTTGAACAGGCTGTTTGGGAGAGACCAAAAGGCGAGGGCATATGTCTGTCAGTGTTCTCTCTATCTGATACAGGGGTCTAAAGCTCAAGACGAAGACGCATACACCAAGTCTGATGCAGCTGACGATGCGTCGACCATGGTCCAGACTCCCTCGAAACCTCGCGTGGTACGTTGTTGGATGTGCCAGCGTCCGGTGGATCTCACCCTTCAAAGTATCACCCGCACAAATTCATCCTGTTAGAAGCGCTCTCCGCAACTGGACTACGATCTATCCGCTACGCAAATGAAATCCCTCTTGCGAGGTTTGTCATGCAAGCCAACCGGCCTTCCGTTCCCTAATTGTCTCTAGGTTTGTCATTGCCAACGATCTCTCCCCGTCCGCGACCGCTGCGATGAGGAGGAACGTGGAGATCAATGGACTTGGTCCGTCCGAGGAGGAGATCACCACGTCCGATGGACAACGCACGACGAAGTCGAACCCAGGTAAAGTCCGAGTTCACGAGGACGACGCGTGGTATGTCCATTTTTCGATCAATGGCTTGCACGGACTTGCGAGGTGTCAGTGCCCTGATGTATAACCACCGCACGGAGAAAACACGCGTCGACGTTGTCGATCTTGACCCGTATGGCACCGCTGCGCCGTTCATCGACGCTGCCGTACAAGCTGTAAATAGCGGAGGTAAGTCAGACGTTAGGGAAGCAACAGGCTGATGCTGACGACGGTCGTACAGGTCTGCTTTGTGTGACATGCACCGACATGTCCGTCCTCGCAACGACGAATTACTCGGAAAAATGGTGAACACGTCGTCCATTCGCCAGTATCATATCACCTCATCTTTTTCAGCTTTTCGAACTATGGCGGTATGCCAGTCAAAGCGGAATACTCTCACGAGGCTGCAAGTTTGACCTTCATAATTTGCGGATCATTGGTACTGAACGTGGTCTAGGCACTCCGGTTGGTCTTGCACACGATCTCAACATCCGCCACCAGATACGGACGTTACATCGAACCTCTCCTATCACTCTCCATCGACTTTTACGTTCGAATCTTTGTGCGCATCCATGCAGCCCCAGTAGAAGTGAAAAAAACAGCCAGGTAACACGTTTGCATTGTTCAATGCCACCCGTTGTTGATATCAACGACGGTAGCAAAACGTCCATCTACTATGTCTGCTCGGGATGCACGTCCTTTTATGAACAAAAACTAGGGCGTGTCGTAGAAAAGACCAACGAAGTGTCCGGCGCAGTTAATCTTCAATACAAAACAGCTGCGGGGCCACCCGTCCAGTCTGCTTGCCCCGAGTGTGGTTTCACCATGCACGTAGGTGCATTGTCTTTTTTCGCGGAATACATGTTGAGTGGTGTATAGCTCGCGGGCCCAATGTGGTCAGGTCCGTTGCACAACCCCGAGTTCGTCGCCAAGGTCGTCGATCACGTCGATCAAAACGCCAAAAATTACGGGACGTCGACACGCATGAAGGGCATGTTGACTGTCGCCCAAGAGGTCCGTCCCAAGCCATCCTTGCTACATTCGCTTGACATTCACGGACAGGAACTCGACGCCCCGTTCTACTTCACCCCTGGAAAAGTCGCGGGCATATTCCACTGTTCGACGCCCTCGCTGAGCGACGTGGCGTACGTCCCCGCGTGACCTCTCACGCGCTTGTCTCATCCCCCTCCCTTAGCTCGGCGCTACTCAACGCAGGCCATCGCGTTTCGCGCTCGCATGCGACCGCGGGCTCCCTGAAAACGACCGCTTCGCACACACAAATACACGACGTCTTTCGGGCGTGGGTGGAGCGCCATCCCGTGCGCGCGGATCGTATTTCGGAGACGTCCCCCGCGGCGCGTCTCCTGCGCACGCCAATCACGTTAGGTCCCACTGTTTCCGCTCTGGGTTGGGCTGACGACCGCGATAGGACCCAGGTGGATTTCAAGCGGCACCCTGACTCGGTGACGCGTGCGAGCAACGTCAAGATCGTGCGATACCAGCAGAACCCTGCAGCAAATTGGGGACCGGGGTCGAGGGCGGGTGGGAAGCGGAAACGGGCGCCGTCGGACGAGGGGCGATAGAAGATGCGTGCAAATGTTCCATTCGCTATTTTGCTAGCATGTGATCCTAGGGCTATACATTAAGCGTGACTAAGTATCATGAACGAAAAAAAAGATGCTGACTCGTTCTAAAACGAGGTTATAAATGAACGAAATCCCAAACGGATATATCAGAGACAGCGGTATTCCAGAGTACGAGAATCCATCCACACGGTGAAAAAAAGATCCATGATGCAATCGGGGTGCGGCTTTTCGCAAGTCGATCCCAGAGCCGGGCGCCAGGCGCGGCGTCAAGCAGGTATAACCATATAACGTGTGAGCCGAAAGAGCAATCTTCACGACGTGACTTCGATTGTGGGTACGCCGCCCTTGACAGCGCTCCCCCTGCTCGACGCAGACTTCTTGGCAGTCAACCACGCATGCTGAAGGAGCTCCCCCGCACTCGGGCGCATCGCATGATCAATATCAAACGTTCTTGTCAAAAAATCCGCCGCCTCTGTTGAAATATCAGACGGAATTGCCGGTTTTGCCGACTGCCCAATCTGCGCCACGTGTCAGCACGCACACAGAGGACGGCACGGGACCCACTTTGAAAATAGCTTGCATCTGCGTGAGCTGCGCCCAGGGATGCTCGCCCGTGAGCATCTCGACGACTAAACAGCCAACGCTCCAAATATCGGCTGCGCCCGTGTGCGCTTTTTGTTGCACCACCTCGGGCGCCATCCAAAACACCGATCCTTGAAGCGAGGGCCGGTTCATCCGCTTTCCCGTGAGCAAATCTAACTGTCGTGTCAGTCACACGCCGAATTACGAAAAATGAACATACTCCCGTCGACCTTTTTAGATATGCCGAAGTCGGAGATTTTGATACCGCCCTTATTGTCAACGAGGATGTTGGCACCTTTAATGTCCCGATGGATAATGTCGCGCTCGTGGAGGTAATTGAGCCCCTGGAGAATCTGCCGAACAAAATTCTTGACCAGGGGCTCCTCAAAGGCACCATAGTTGCGCAACAGGGCCGTCACGGACCCACCAGGCACATACTCGAGAAAAATGTTGAGAAAGTCGTCGTCAACAGAGGAATCTACCAGGGGCTCGTCAGACGCTGACACGCAGGGTTGACAACGGCTTACAGAGATACTGCACTATGTTGGGATGTGAGAGATCTTTGAGCAGGTCGATCTCACGCTCGAGCGCGCTTAGCATGCTCTTTTTCCGCTCCTCGTTGGGCGCGGAGCCCGTCGGCAGCTCGACTTGCTTGACGGCCATGAGAAGCCCGTCGACGGCGTCCATGCCAAGATAAACTTTGCCAAAGGAGCCAGCGCCGATCAGGGCGCCTTTGATCCACTTTGATCCTATCATGGGGTGAGCACGTGATAATAGCATGCGATCCGACGGCGCACCTCCACTTGACGTCATGGTGCGGCCCGTTTCGTCTTCCTCCTCGGTCACAGACGCGTCCTCGTCATCCTCCCCCTCGAACACGGTGTCCTCTGACAGACTCGTCACGTCGTCAATGTCCGGCTCCACCTTTGTCCAGTCCTCGGCACCCTCGACGCCCATATCGACCGCCATGCTCTGCCTCCGGTTCTCTACCTCGGCCGTGATCTCATCGACAGTGAGCAAACTCGCGGTATCCGACCGATCCCGCTTGCTCCTCAGCTCCGTAATGAAACTTGTCCGCTTGGACGCATTCGAACTCGCTCGCGAGAGCCGCTTGCTCCCTGTGAGCCCCTCCATCGACTCGGACAGCGACTCTGTCGGGAACGTGACCGGCGGCAACAAGTGCGGCTTGGAATCCATTCCAGACAGCCGCTCCACATCGTCGCCCGTCAGAATGACCGAGTTGCCGTCCTCGGTGGATATCGAGACACGCGGTTCTTCGGCCTCGCTGGCCACCGACGCCTTGCCGGTCGACATGACCGAATTTCGCTTGGATGACAGCCCGTGCGACCCTTGAGTACTCGTGCTGAAGCGCGACGGCAGGGGCGGGTTAAGCGACATCATACTCTCGCGCTTGCCCACCGCGCGTAGCATCATGCTGTGTCGTGCTGTGCGCAGCGCCTTCTTTTCGGCAAAGGGGAAGTACTCTGTGAGGTGCGTCGTGATAAGCTCGCTTGGCGGGCGTTGTCCGAAAAAGTTGCGTAGCTTGGAGGGCTTTTTGGCGGATGGCTGGGTAGGGGATATGGGTGTCTCGAGGGCCTTTTCGGGATCGCGCACGCCGAGGCCACTAAGGATACTGATCGTGCTCGCGCGTTTGATGGCCTTGTTGGTTTTCTGATTGTCGTCAATCGTGTTGGCATATTCGGAGAGTGACATGTCGGCATTGTGCTCGTCATCCAGTGGAGGTTGTCGTGGGTTGGGGAATGGAAATGCGTTACGGGCGGGCGATGTCGGACTGGAGGTACGCGGCGACGCGATGGGCGGGTCTTCGCCAAATATGCGTATAAGCGCCTTGGAACGCTTCGTTCTGCCGTTCCGACGGAGGATTAAACCTTGTTCTTTGATGGAATCGGGTGGACCATGGCATACCGCCAATAGTTCACCCTCTGAGAGCGATTTCACTGTGACCTTGTGAGCGGTGGTGAACAAGAAGTGAATTTGGGACAGACCGTTATCGGGCTGATCGTCGCTTTCCAAGTAGACACACCAGCCATCGACGCAGAGACCGCCGTCGTCTGTCTCGATTCGGTTGATGATGTTGGCTGTGTCATCTTTTTTCCGAGTCGCGAGCTTGTCAAACTTGCGTAATACTTTTTCCATAATCTCTACGCCACCCGCAGAATCGGCAACGTCAAGGACACATGAACGGCCTTCATCGGGAAGGATAAATTTAACAAGCTTGCGACGGAGATCATCGAGTGACAGTTGTTGATTGTGAGAGGGGGGATGAAACGGACCACGTCCAACGGTAAATGCAGGCGATGCGGGATTTGATGATGGGCTTTGAAACGCTTCAACAATGGGTGTCAGTGCCGCATTGGTTGACGGGGGCTGTACGGAAGCATAGGGATGTTGGGTTGTGCCTGATGTGGATGGACGCGGAGGGAGTTTGGGGGTGGGTGGGGATGTCATTGGAGAGCTGAGGCCGCCAAAGGAGATGTTGCGACCATGGGCGGCGCCGTTGGGAGGACGAGGGGAGTGTGATCCGAGTGGCGAGGGCGAGCGTATGGCTACTTTGGATGTGGCGCGGGGATCTGCAGGCAGGCCATACTGCCGATTGTTGTTCGAATTGCCGGGTGTGAGCAGGTTTTGAGCAGGTGGGGCCGGGAGGGGTGAGTTGGTGTATGGTGCGGCATCTGCCTGGCTCGGTGTTCGGACGCGTGAGCTGGCGAGCGGGTGGAGGTTGCGAGGGGTTGTGCGTGGTGGCTGGGGTGGTTGTGCGCGGGGTGCGGGTGGTAGGGGGAGTGACGGGCGGGACGAGGCAGGCGGGGAGGCGCTGGTGGGGTGTGGGAGGGGGCGGATGAGTGGGTCGCGAATGAGGCGGGGTAGATCTGGCCTGGCGTGGTTCGGGTCGAGTACGAGGGGCGCTGGTCGCTTCGGTGGGCGGGCGCTGTCTCGTCGCTGTGCACATTTCATTCTGAGTGCCTTTACCCCGCTGAGAATGCGCAGTCTGTCGCCGACGCTGGCGATGTTCATCTCCCTGAGCGTGTCGTGGTCGAGCTCGAGGAGAATATCGCCTCTGATATCGTGTTCTCGAAAAGTCTCTGCGTGCGTCGTACATCTGATCTCTGCCAGCCATTTCGCGACGTGGCAGTCGGTCCAGCACTTGAGAAACTCGACAAATGTCGTCCCAGGCGGAGGCTCGAGCGACATTGCAGAGGGCAACCGACGGGACGGCATCTCCCGGGCAGGGGCGGCCCGGTCTAGAACCGCCTAACCCTCTCTCTCTTCTTGCCTCTCCCTGCTTGGCCACGACCTGCCATGATTCTTCATTTCCTCTTCCTCCTCCTCCCCGTAGCGCTCGCCTCACCGTACAACCCAATTTTTGCTGATTACAACCTAAACACCAACAAGAATGCCCAGACCCCATTCCAGTACTACACGAACAGGACAAACACAACCTACACACCATCGCCCCAAAACTGGCGCGCCGTCCCATTCTATGTTCTCCTCATGGACAAATTTGCAGACGGTGACCCCTCAAACAACCAGTTCTTTGACTCCATGTTCGAGTGGGACTGGAGAGAAACCCAGCTCCGCTTTGGCGGCGATATCAAGGGCCTCGCCACAAAACTAGACTACATACAGGGCATGGGCGTACAGGGCTTATATCTCTCTGGAACAATCTTCCTCAACATGATCTGGCAGGCAGACAGTGAGCTCCTTCCCTCTTTCCCTCCCCCGTCTCACCCTTTGCCTAGGCTATTCTCCCCTCGATTTTTCGGTCCTCGACCCGCACTGGGGCACCGTCGCCGACTGGCAACAGTTCATCGACAGCGTACACGCCAGAGGAATGTACATCATGCTCGACTTTACCGTCGGTACCCTCTCTGACCTTGTCGGAGTCGAAGGGTACGCCACTTTCCCGTATGCACTGCCTCGTTCCCTCACAGGCCATCTCTGCCCAGATACCTCAACGTCAGTGCGCCCTTCAACATCAACGAGTATCCCGTCGTCTACAAGGATCCAAATTACATGCCATGGAACTTTACCGAATATGCCGATTTTCAGGTTTGCCCATTCTCCCCTTCCTTGTCTCTTTCACTCACTTTACCCTCTTGACAGTTCAACAATACTTGGAACTCTTCTTGTCAACTCCCCGTCTTTTGGCAAGAAGATGGCACAATTCAGCCCGTCTCCGCCAATGGCTGCTATCCTTCCGATTTCGATCAATATGGCGACATGGAAGCCTTTGGTGTTCACCCAGACTGGCAGCGTCAGCTATCCAAGTTCGCCTCCGTACAGGATCGTCTCCGCGACTGGAGCCCCACCGTCATGCAAAAACTAGAGATCTTTTCCTGCATGGTCATCACCGCCCTCGATGTCGATGCCATCCGTGTCGACAAGTCCACACAGCTCACCGTCGGCGGAATGACTCAATGGGCTTCAGCAACCCGCGCTTGTGCTACCAATCTCGGCAAGAAAAATTTCTACATCGCAGGCGAGGTCACCGGTGGCAACACCTTTGGTTCCCTCTATCTGTACGTCCCCTTGTTCCCCCTTTCTCACTCGCTAAACAATCTTCTCAGCGGTCGCGGTCGTACTCCCTCCGAATGGCCACCTGGCTTCCTTCAAGCAGCCAACGAAACCGAGCAAGACAATCAGTGGTTTCTCCGTCCACAAAATCAGAGTGGCCTCGATGCCTTTGCCTTCCACTACTCCATTTACCGTGCCCTCACTCGTTTTCTTGGCATGGATGGTAACCTCGAAGTCGCATATGATCTCGATGTCAATTTCGTCTCCGCGTGGAACCAAATGTTTGTCTACAATGATTTCCTCAACCCCAACACGGGTGTATTTGACCCAAAACACATGTTTGGAGTATCCAACTTTGACGTTTATCGATGGCCCTCCTTGGAAAACGGCACACTGAGGTCCGCTCTGGGCTTGTTTATCACAAACTTGCTCATGCCCGGAGTGTCCATGGTGCGTTACCCTTGTCTCAGTCTACACAGTCATTCATCCACATGTTTAGTTGTACTATGGCGAAGAACAAAACTTTTACCTTTTCGACTCGACCGCATCCAACTATCTCTTTGGGTGTGTTTCCCTTGCAATCGTCACCAGACACATACTGACCGATACACTCAGCCGTCAAGCCATGATGAGCAACAAGGCATGGCAACGCCATGGTTGTTATAAACTCGGTTCAACCCAGTATTTCAACTGGCCGCTCGACAATGCCCTTACTGGATGCCACGACGACTGGAATTCCCTCGACCATTTTGACCCTACCACCGACACACGTCGTCTGGTGAAACAATTCATGTATCTTCGCACCACGTACAATGCCCTTCAAGATGGTTGGGATCTCGTGCAGCGTGGCAACTGGACGTACTTTATTGAGCGCCCCGGCTCAAACGGCACCGCCACAGAAATGGGTCTCTGGTCTGCGTCTAGGGCTGGTATCACGGGCGTGCAGACGCTCACAGGCAATCACACCGATCAAATATGGCTGCTATATACCAACCAGAACGTGACGACGACATGGTCGTACGACTGTCTTAGTTCTTTGTGGATCTCATCGCCTTACCAGGGTGGCACAATCGTCCGGAATTTGGTTGCTCCATTTGAAGAGTATACCTTGCAGAATTCGGGCTCTTCGTACTACGGTAACAACACTGCCCCGTGGTATGGATGTCTGGGCAATATCACCCTGGGTCCATATGGGTTCAAACTCCTCGTGCCAAGTACCGAATGGGTCCCTCCTCCCGTCATGCTATCGCGCTTCCTCCCAGGTCACGATGCCCGCATCACCTCACAGCCTGGGGATCCGAATTCGACGACGATCAACATTGTTCTCGAGTTTACCGCCGCCATGTCATGTGACAGTGTCACGAACAGTATCACTTTCAACATGTCGTCCTCGGGTATAGGGGGTCAACCAACGTTGGACACCACCTCCGTGTCATGCAATCCGGTAACGAATCCGGTCACTACGGGCATTGTCGCCGCCGTCACCTCTGCTTTCTCGTGGTCTGCGAACTTCAACAATGTCCCCGACGGCATTTTGGAAATAACTGTAAATAATCCAAGCACCAGTGATGGGACCACGTCTACCGGCGTAAGTTTTTCTTGACTTGCAAAATGGCTGAATCTTGAACGTGGTATCGACAGGTCATCGATCACTTACTTTTGCGCAAAGGCTCTCCCGACAACATCATGGTGTTCCCCGACTCGGACTATGACAACAGCGCGTTCCAACTCTCGAATGGCCAGTACACGTTTACTCACAAAGCGTACGGCGCCGACATGTTTAGATACTCTGGCAATTTCGGACAGAGTTGGACAAACTGGACGAGCTGGGAAAATGTGTCCGTCATCCCTTCCGACATCGTCAGCAACCCAGACACTTGGTGGATGGGCCAGCATATTATGGTTCAATGTACGTTTCTTGTCATGGCATTTCTGGAGGTTGAACCTGACCTCTTGTTTTCTAGATTGGAGTCAAGTAGCAACGACTTCAAGCGTCGTTCTACATGCCGACGTGAACTACAACACCCAGCGCCGCGTTCCACAGTTCCTTGCGCGCGGTCCGTTTAATTCCTGGGGCTACGACCAAGGTATTTCGGCCGTCATGAACCAAGTCAGTGATAGCACCTGGGAGCTGGAAATCATGGCGGAGTGGCCAACATACATTCAAATCAACGTGTTTGGATACGACGAATATTACTACGGTGACGTTGACTCGGATGGCGTCATGGATCGCCTTCCACCCAACACGTTTGCGTCCAATTATTTGAACATGTCGGCTCCTCCGTACCCCGCACTGGCTTGGTCATTGTCGATCAATGATCAGACACTGGAATGGTCGTTGCAACCCCGTGGAGAAGCTTCTGTTGGTGCCATCATGTTTGCGCTCTTGCTGACCATTCCCCTCATCACTGGTGCGCTTGCGGTGGTGATCTTCATGTGGACCTTTTATGGCATCCGTCACAACCGTTATGGGGTCCAGCCCAAGGGGGTCAGCAAATATTTTCCCATTATTGGCAGCCTCAGCAACAAGTCCGTAGCGGATCTCAAGGATAGCACCCCTATTGCGGAGAAGATGTTCCGTCCGAAGCACGCGTTGGAGGTTATTGGATGGCCCGAGGACAAGGACAAGCGTCGCAAAGTGCTCATTTCCACACTCGAGTATGAAATCTTCGACTGGAAGCTTAAGGTCAAGATTGGTGGATTGGGTGTTATGTCGTCGCTCATGGGCAAGGCCATGACGGACGTCGATATCATCTGGGTTGTTCCCAAGGTTAAGGACCTGGATTATCCCGCAGGCGAGCCAGCAGAACCTATCGAGGTCATCATTTTTGGTGAGGCCTACCTGATCGAAGTGGAAACACATACCCTCGACAACATCACCTTCGTGCTCCTCGACAGTCCCGTTTTCCGTGCGCAAACCAAATCAGACCCATACCCCGCTCGCATGGACGATCTCAGTTCTGCCATCTTTTATTCCACGTGGAATCAGGCAATCGCAGCTACTATTCGCAGGTTCCCGGTGATCGACGTTTATCACATCAATGATTATCATGGTGCACTCGCTCCCATCTACCTCTTGCCCAAAGTCATCCCAGTCTGCCTGTCCTTACACAACGCCGAGTTCCAAGGCTTGTGGCCACTCCGTACCAAGGAAGAAATGAAGGAAGTCTGTTCCGCGTTCAACATCAGTAAAGAAAACTGTACGAAATACGTTCAATTCGGCAATACGTTCAACCTCCTCCACGCTGGCGCGTCGTACATTAGTCACCACCAAAAGAGCGTTGGTGTTGCTGGCGTCTCGGACAAGTACGGAAAACGCAGCTGGGCGCGGTACCCCGCGCTGTGGACGCTCAAACACGTTGACTCACTCCCCAACCCCGACCCGACGGACATTGCCGCGCTCGATGAGAGCCCGGTGTCGATGCGCGATGTCAAGATAGACGAAGCCGTGGAGGCGCAGCGTCCCGAGTTCAAACGCCAGGCGCAAGAATGGGCAGGTATCAAGCAGGACCCGTACGCGGATCTTTTCGTGTTTGTCGGTCGGTGGTCAAAACAAAAGGGCGTGGACCTGATTGCTGATGTCATGCCATCCCTGTACGTGCACCGCGCTCCTCCTTGCGATGCACTGCTGACCCTCGTTTCAGGTTGGAAAAGCGCACGACGATTCAGCTGATTTGTGTGGGGCCCGTCATTGATTTGTATGGCCGGTTTGCGGCGGAAAAATTAGCCAGGTTGATGGAGATGTATCCCGATCGGGTATTTTCGAAACCAGAGTTTACAGCGTTGCCGCCGTATCTATTTAGCGGGGCTGATTTCGCATTGATTCCCTCTCGTGATGAACCGTTTGGATTGGTCGCTGTCGAGTTTGGGCGAAAGGGAGCGTTGGGGGTTGGAAGTCGATTGGGAGGTCTCGGTTTGATGCCAGGATGGGTACGTATGGGCGATGGTTGGGTACGTCTGCTGATGTGTTTTGCAGTGGTTCCCGGTCGAATCGACCTCGACGTCACACATGTTGTCGCAATTGTCGAAAACGATCAAGTTGGCACTCAAATCGTTGCCGGAAGAACGTGCGATTCTGCGTGCGCGCTCTGCAGTCCAGCGGTTCCCTGTGGTGGAATGGCGTCAACGGATGGAAGATATGCATCGCCGAAGTATCCAGACGAGTCGTCGATTGGCAGGCCCGAACGCGTGGCGCGAGTCGGATTGTGGGATTATCAAGACCCAATTGATGGATGACACGGACGATTGGAATCCAGTGCACCAAGGGCTTCCTTCTCAACCTGATTGGGATGTGTCCAGTTTGTCGTCTTCGCCGAGACACCGACCGATTTCGCCCGCGCATTCGCAAACGTCGACACCAAACGATGAGACATTCCTCGTGCCACCGCACGTGAATGAATTTGGCTCGTCGTCAATGCACTCCGACCAGTCGGACGACGAGACGTTTTCGCGAAAAAGCATGGTGACAGGCACACGACAAGGGTTTGACGACTTTTTGGAAAAGGCGAATCGGGCGATCTCGCAGGAGCAACGCAACGTTCCGGATCCGTTTTTGCAGGTGGAGACGCCTCAGAAGCCGTTTGGGCTGCATTCAAGGAAGACGTCGATGGAGTCGATTGGGACGATTGTAGAAGAAAAGACAAATTCGCCGCTCAACAAGGCTGTGACTTCGGTGCGTTGAGTCGTATTCGATTTGTTCTAGGCTAACGTTTCCAAGTTTACGGATTCGGATGGTGGCGTCGCGCAAGAGTTTGTACAAAAATTGCAAGCACTGAGTTCTGAAAACTCGAAAGGAGAGTTGTCGATCGAGCGGTTCTTGATGAAGTCGGAAGAAGCCTACTTTGATAAGGTGCGCAAGGACAAGTTGTCGAGCGCTGCGAGCTACATCTCGTCGCATCGCGACTCGGTCTGGAGTGCTCACGGTTCGTTGTCGATGGCGGATGACCCGGGTAGTGCGTACTCTTGCGTGTCATCTTGCCCAGTGCTCATGTGTGATGTAGCTCCGGGCACGCCGAGTACGCATGCGTTTGCGGATGGGAACGCCATGTTGCCCTACGGTGGTGACTTTGTGATCATGAACAGAGTACAGATTGCGATGGCCCGCCAGATATTCGGTTGGCCTTTGTACACTATAATTATCGCCATTGGGCAGGCAAGTCTCTTTGTATTTCGAAAAAGATGGCGCGCTGACGTGCATTGCAGATGTTGGCTGCAAACAGTTACCAAATGACGCTGCTCACAGGACAAAACTATCAAGATAATTTCCAGCTCTACGTTCTTGGCGGTGTATTCCTTGCTTCTTCGTTTGTGTGGTGTGCCTTGTTTTGGTGGAAACCGTCCGTTTACGTGCTGTCCGCTCCTTGGTTGTTCTTTGGTATCGCTTTCTTCTTGATCGCCATTCCCTCGTTGTCTCCGTCGCTTGCCGCTTCTCACACTATCATCTCGGATCTCGCAACTTGGTGTTATGCCATTTCGTCATCTGCTGCGTTTGTCTTTTTTGGATTGAACTTTGGAGAGGAAGCGGTGGGTGTTGTGCTTGGGTGTCTTGACTTGTCTGACGTTTTTGGGTAGGGCGCTGCGACCGAGGTCTGGGCGCTGCGTGCATGCGTTGTACAAGGATCGCAGCAAATCTGGATTGCAGCCTTGTGGTACTGGGGAAGCACCCTCAATGCTGCGCAGCCTGGCCACGTCACGCCCTGGTGGATCGTGTTTGTTCTCTGGCCCTTGTCGATCATGTCATTTGCGTTCGCGTATCTCTTGCTGTACGGCCTTCCAGGTATGTCTGATCAGAGGCCTCAAGGGCACTTGTAGATGATCTGTTGCAGATTACTACCGTCAAACGCCGCCCAAGGTGCCCAACTTTTTGAGGACGCTCTTCCGACGAAAGTTGGTCTTGTGGTATGTATTGATTCGTTGGGGTTTGGATTTTTGTTGATGTCGCACAAGGTTCCTTGCATCTGAAATTCTTCGAGATTATTGGTTGAGTGGGGTGTGTTTTCAATGTCGATCGTTTGCGTACTTGGCACTGACGACCGTCTCCAGCCCTATGGTCGAAACTGGGGTTTCCTCTGGAGCGTGCCGATCGCAAAGTGGCAAATCATGCTGCTCGTCATCTTGTTCTTTATCGGCGTTTGGGCGCTCACGATGCTGATTTTGACACAATTGAGTAAGACACATACGTGGATCCTTCCTGTTTTCGCGGTCGGTTTGGGTGCTCCGCGATGGTGCCAGGTACGGTGGTTCGCTTCACGATATCGATGTGGATTTCTGATGGCGTTTTGATAGACCTTGTGGGGAACGTCTTCGCTGGCGC